>JAHIAM010007400.1:0-26064 GCA_021605205.1 Aegilops longissima | reverse complement strand
ATGTTTTATCTTTGTTCGTCTTTTGAATTCGAGACTAATATGATGAATTGTATTCGGAGACTAATCTTCTATTGTATTCGGCGAATCTGATGTTGTTGTGTGCTGTCCATATTCTGTCCAATAATATATTTTGTAACCTGTGCAAAAATCAGAAAAGCAAAAAACCAAATATTCATACTAATGGCGATCACCACCAGGTGCACCATTAGTATGCCAAAGGATACTAATGGCGATCAGCACAGAATGCGCCATTAGTATGACAAAGCACATGCTTACGTATGATTCTCGGAGGCACACTAATGGCGCATGAGTTTGAGATACTAATGGCGCACTCGCTTGCGCGCCATTAGTATATCAGATACTAATGGCGCACTAAGCAGCGCCATTAGTAAAGAATTTAGTGGCGAAGCATTAATGGCACACCGTAATGCGCCATTAGTAGGCAAAACCAGCGCCATTAGTAGGCCTTTTCCTAGTAGTGACCAGCCCAAGGATACCAAGATGGTATTAATAGCTTCGAGACTTTCGCATCAAACAATATGCGAAAAAGAACACTCCGCAGCCTTGTCAAGTCTACCAAGTAGCAACAATAAATCCATGGAGGACACAGCTATTACCTTTAATGCCGTTGATGAACCTAAATTCAACAGCCCGAGCGCCAAGAAGATTGGTCCTCGGCCCAATAGTGGATTTGCCGCCTTACTAAGGTACTCATGGACGGTGGCTGCGGATTGAACCTTATTTATGAGGAAACCTTCAAAATGGAAATAGACCGAGCCGCATTGAACGGCAACACAATCTTTAGAGGAATAATCCCTACCGGGAAGCGAGCTGCACAGTAAAATCACACCGATGTGGTGTTCACACGCCGGACAATTACAGGTCCGAGGAGGTCATGTTCAAGTGGCCTCATTCAGCAGCAGATACCACGCCTATTAGGGCGAGAGGCATTCACATTTTTTAAGCTATACCCCATTACGGGTACATGAAGCTCAAAATGCCCGCCCAACGGAATCATCACTTGCTAGTGACCCGACATAGCACTCCACGCCAAAAATAAGACAGCCGATTAGCCCTTGAGGCACTATCCAAGCCCTAGCGCCGAGGAACTGACTGCGCTATGCTCCACGGTGAACAGGGACGATGTGATATTCGATAAAAGATCCAAGTCCACCTCCTTTAAACCAGCAGACGAAATCGTCAAATTCCAAGTCCACCCAACGGACCCTACAAAAACGGCTTCCATTGGGGCACAATTAAACCCTGATGTAGACGCCACACTACGAGAATTCCTACGCGAAAATTGGGACATCTTCGCCTGGCACCCTTCAGACATGCCAGGAATCCCACGCCATTGGCCGAAAGCACAGCCTAAACATCCTAAAAGGATTCAAGCTACCAAACAGTGCTCTTCTTTCCCAACCTAAGATATGCTTCATATGTTCACCGACTAAAGGGTGAGGGTATTATATCGACCTTTAGTCCCGGTTCACGAACCGACTAAAGGCCCTATGAACCGACTATAGGCCCTTTTTCTACTAGTGCATGGAGAGGAGCTAGCCAAACTATTGGAGGTCGGATTCATCGAGACATAAAACATCCGGACTGCTAGCAAACCTGGTGATGGTACCAAAGAAGGACAAACCGGGCGCCTATGTGTCAATTTCAAGGACCTCAACAAGGCTTGCCTAAAGGATCCTTCCTCCCCAAGATCGATCAAATTATCGACGCTACCGCAGGACACGATTCGCTGTGTTTCCTCGACGATACCGCTGCCATCAAATTAAGATGGCAGAACCTGATCAAGCCGCAATGGAATTTATCACCCCATACGCCCACTCAGCTTCAACACAATGCCCTTCGGCTCAAAACGCCAACGCAACATATAAGCGATGATTCGTACATGTCTTGCAAACCAGGTCGGCAAAACAAAGGAGGCATACGAGATGATGTGGTCGCCAAAACCAAGCATGTCGAAACTCTAGTAGATGACTTGAGGCTCACATTCGATAATCTCCAACATACGACATCAAGCTTAACCCGAAAAATGCATTTTCGGCGCATCAGCCGGAAAGCGCTTGGGCTTCATTGTATCCGTAGAGGAATTGAAGCAAACCCAGCCAAGATCCGAGCTCAGGACAATTGGATATCCCAAAGGACCTCAAACAAATACAGAAATTGATCGGATGCGTATGCTCTAAGCTGCTTCATCTCCGCCTAGGAGAAAAGGCATTACCCTCTATCGCCTCCTCCAAGACCAACACTTCGAGTGGATTGATGCCGCCACGGCCGGACTCGAATAAATAAAAGCCATATTGGCAACAAACCCGTCCTGGCCGCCCCAACATGGGCGTAACCAATGCTATTATACATCGCCGCAACCCATCGTTGTAAGCGCGTGCTCGTTGGTCGAACAAGAAACGGACGGACACAAGTTTCCCTTCAAAACCAGTCTACTACGTGTCCACCGCCCTCACTCCATGCAAGTCACGGTATCCGTGATTATCAAAAGATAGCGATGTGTTTATGGCATCCCGAAGCTTCGACACTACTTTCAAGAGTGTTCGATAATAGTAGCTCCAAGTACCTCTTAATGACATTTTAAACAACCGCGACGCGACGGGCCGGATTGCCAAATGGGCCATTGAGCTCCTCCCGCTCGACATAACCTATAAGCCACGGCGAGCAATTGTCGCAAGTTTTGCCGACTTCACGCCGAATGGACTGAAGCCTAACTCCCTAAAGAGTACGACACATACCCCAACCGGATCATGCACTTCAAGGCTCCAAAATGTTGGTTGGTCTGGGGTCTGGCGCTGCTCGACGCCCCAACAGAGATACAGCTCAATACGCATTCCAGATAATGTATACGACTCCAACAACGCAGCCGAATACGTGGTTCTTCTACATGGTCTCCGGATGGCAGATCCATGGGCATTCAATGCCTAGAGGTGCGGGGACTCAACCTCGCGATATCCCAAATAAATGGAGACTTTGATGCCAAGGATCCGAAAATGGCAGCTTATCGCAACGCCGCCCTAAAATGTCAGCTTGGTTAGAAGGGCTCAATTTCACCATATAGCCGGGAAAAAATCAGGCAGCAGACGCCCCGGCACGACATGCAAGATGCGATGCCCCCCCCAATATCTTCTTAGAGAGGCTGTTCGCCATCCAGATCATGGGAAGGGGAGTCCAGAAATAACAGCCCGACCCAACAACACCGCCTCGACAATCAACATTCTCGACACAATTGGAGGCCCCGCCAACGGCAACATCTTCAAATTTCCACGTAATAATGGCAGTCATTGCCTCGTGGACGGAACCATTCCTAGCCTACCTAACTAGGCAGGAACTTCCCGAGGACCAAAATGAGGCACGCTGCATAGTGCGGCAATCTAAAGCCTATAAAGTCCATGAGGGAGAGCTTTATAAGAAAAGCACCACCGGAGTCCTTCAAAGGTGTATCTCCGAAGAAGAAGGGCGGAATCTTCTGGCTGAAATTCATGTCGGACTCGGCGGGCACCACGCCGCAGCCCGGGCCCTTGTAAACAAGGCCTTCCGTACAGGGTTCTATTGGCCGACGGCCCGGGCAGATGCTCAGGACTTAGTCCAATGATGCGTCGGTTGCCAACTCTTTGCTAATCAAAGCCACATGCTACCCACCGCCCTCCAAACTATACCCATCACCTGGCCCTTCGCGGTCTGGGGGGCTTGACATGGTTGGACCCCTTAAAGGAGGAACCCACAAGCAAAATATTTCATCGTCATGGTGGATAAATTCACCAAATGGATAGAGGCCAAGCTCGTTAAGACGGCCGAATCCGACCGTGATAGACTTCATATCGGGTCGTGACATCGCATAACAAGGCCCCCACAGCATCATCACCGATAACGCACAAACTTCATGGTCAACGAGGTCAAACTCGTGCAAAACATGGGCATCAAGCTCGACTATGCTTCAGTCTATCACCCTCAAACTAACGGTCAATTCAACAAGCAAATGGTCTAATCATGACCGCATCAAACCCAGGTTAGTGCGGTCCTCAAGGAATCTAACACGACCGGGTAGAGGAGCTCGACCAGAGTCCGGGGCTGCGGACCACGCCAAATCGCACCACCGGATTCACACCATTCTTATGAGATACGGCGCAGAGGTTCTGCTCATGACATAATTCATGACTCACCACGGCGCATGTATGAAGAAAGAGAAGCCGAGCTCGATCGGCAAGACAGTTTGGACGCTTTGAGGAGGAGCGTGACGTGGCAAAGACCGTCCGATTCTATCAAGAGCAGGCTCAAAGATATCAAAGCAGAGAAGTACGAGCCAAAACTTACAATGTTGGCGAATTAGTTCTACGCCACGGACAAGAAAAAGGACAAACTCAAGCCCAAATGGGAAGGTCCTTTATTATCGATCAAGTCCCGACCGTGGAGCGCACTGCCCGCGAGATGCATCGATAACCGACTCGAGCCGAACCCATGGAACGCAGCCCGCCTCCGAAGATTCTACGCTTAGCGCCGGATTCTCGAGTTCGCTCTTCCTCTCGCCTATTTTTACACATTAGATGTCTTATATTTCTCTCTTCTCCTCTTTTTCTCTTACAGCCTTTAAAGGCTCATTCGCATTGTTCGCACACACTTGACGCGCTATCCGCTACCATTATATCTGGGGCTTTTTAATGTGTTTATTTTACGGGCTCTATGCCTAACACATGTAATGCTTCCGCATGTACCTTTTATTCACCGTTATATGCATCGATATGACTTATGTTTTGGCTGTTGGGCTGTTCGGCTCCTGTGCTTACCCCTACGCTCCCGATTGTTCGCTAGGTGGTAAAGGAGCACCCTACGATTGTTACCGCCGGGTCACCGGATGTGTACCTCAGATCGGGTGAAGACGAAGCTAGCGTTTTAAGGGAATATTCGGTCGGTGAACTAAAGATGATTCCTCACTTATTTATTTATCTGCCCCTGATGCTTTTCTCGCTTTTTCCGCAGTCCGACATGCACTTTCAGCATGCCTCCTGTGGAAAGGAACCCCTAACGGAACTATTCTCCCGGAAGATGTTTCTACTAACCATGTAATATAACATAACTAGTTGGGCACTTGTCTGTTAAAGCACTAATGACCTCTACGCCTGGTCTCCATGCATACCCTGGTTCTTACATAACCGTGATGGTATTCGACACACCCGACTATAGGGTCCCGAGGTTGAAGCTAAAAGGTCCGCCATGACAAACGATCTACAATCCGCTAGAAGGCATTTTTACATGTCATCTTAAATTACATAGTCAAATTGATCGGCTGTATTCCTCCTCAATACCATCTAATAGGCTGTCTAGTTTACATCCTGTTGAATACTTTATGCCAATTCTACTTGGCCGCACACTAAGCTCACAGGATCTCCTTCCCATCGGGCCCCACAGTCCCGACTCGCCATGTGGTTTGGGTCAGCTCGTACCGCTGCCTTCACCATGGCCCAGCCTCCTGGCGCCTTTGACGGCAGGCCGATATCTTGCATAATCGAAGCGCCGCCGCTTCCCTTCAGCCTCTCTCAGAAGCTCTCCAAGGCCTTCGGCAGGGAGACAGATGGCCACAAGGCTCGGGTGACGCCTTCATCACCAGCCAAACTCTTTCGTGCAGTTGTAAGAGCTCGAAGAAGGTCACCCAGAACCGGCATTTTGTAGGACGACTCGTGAGCATACCTACGTATATAACTTTGTTAGTCGATTTCTTCGTCAACTCTTTTTCAAAGTTCGCTCATGCACTTACTAAAAATGCCGCGGAAGCCGCCGATTCTCCTTCACTTGAGTCCGCCACCGGGCACGAACATCTTTGAGTTCCTCTCCCAGCTGGGTGTTGGCATCTTGGAGATTATTCTTCCCCGCCTCACCCTCGTAAGCACGCCTCCCCGCTTTTAATCGGGCAAGAGTTGTTGCTTGTCCGATCTACTCGCGCCATCCGCAATGATATTGTCGATTTACATACGCCAGACTTCACAACATACTTATCTTTCAAGCTTATGTTACCAAAGGGGTCTCTTGGCCTCCCCGCAGCTGCTAGTGCGGCCTCAAGTTGGGCTTTGCACTCTTCCAGCCTCCCCGACAGTTGGGTATTCTTTTTGTAAGATTCAGATAATAAATGATCCTTAAATCAGTTATTCTAACTATTTTAAGTCTCGGGGCCACCGGGTATATATAACCATCAAATTTTCTCACTGTATGTCTTTCACATACTGCCCGTGGCTCGCTAGACCATTTTGAGCTGCACGGAGGTGCGATCTCCTCAATTGAAGGCATCCAATGCCTCTTGGGAGAAACATGCGCCACGAAGAACAGTCCGCGACGCCTCAGGATTCATGGCACTCTCCGCTTTGAATTGGTGGCGATAGTCCGTCCATCCTCTCGTCGAGGAGTGTTCGAGGCACGCCTCGTGTTTGCCTCCGCCTCGACCTAGCCGAGCCTGGCTGGTGGAGGCTCGATTGGCAGCCTCCGGATATAGTCCGCGAGCGCTTTTTCCCAAGAGAGCATGAGCGTAGTATACCTCCGGAATAAAACCTGGGAAAAAGGCGGCATGCCATACCGTGGTGCCGACGCCTCAATCCGACCGCACTTCTTTTTTCAGCTCCGCTGGGCCTTGCTGCCCTTGTTGATTATCCACCGCAGGCTCGGCCTTCCACCTCAAGGGCCTCCTCAAAACACCATTGATATCCGTGATCAAAGATAAGCACGGATGGATCATCTTCAAAGTATTGGGACTTTGGTCTCAGCACTGTGAGGCTAGAAATATTCCAGGTAATCGGTCGTAATGGCGTACTCAAGGCATTGTCGGCTCGCTTGGTAAAATACCCCACCGATCAGCTCCACGGATATGTCCGGATCCTCTTGGGAGGCTGGATCGAGGGACCTTCCGGATCCTCGAGCTGTGGAGGAGGGCTGTATATCCTTACAGCCCGGCGCAATTCTTGCATCGAAATCACGTATAAGGTACCTAACTACGGAATATGGAACGGATGGGCATAAAGAAGTGTCCGCTACCCAGCTTGGAGGATCGTACATAGAAAATCCGCTTCAGGATTGACGCGAGGAAATCCTCCACTTCTCCCTTCTATAATGCGGACAAGGCCTTCATCGAGCAGAATCGATCCCGCCCTCACGGCAGCAGCGGTGGCATCATCCTCCCATTGAAATCCCACATGGGGTGGCTCTATACTGAAGCGGCTGCACCCCGCGATGATGCATGTGGCCATGACCCGATCATGGTCAGTCCGAATGAGCTAGTAATCTTATCCGCTCATCGTAAAGGACGCCCCTGCATTTTCCTTCCGAGGGCTCCGTGGACGCCAACTTAGGCACTTCTTAGAAGGAGCATCATTGAACTCAGAAGGCCGATCGCACAGGTCCCAGCAGGGGGCATCTTCTATAAAAACCATTCTCAAGGCCGTCTTCAGATGCCTTCTTTGGGGTTCCTGATAGATATCCGTCCCGGCGATGCGCCATAATTCGCCCGCCACTTGATATATCGACCCTCCTAAGAACGTGGCACAAGGTAGAACAGCTTCTTCGACAAATACAAGTGAGCCTCGACACCCAAGAACAGCTCGCAGAAGGGCTACGGGCCCGCGAGCATGCAACATGGAGGCAGTATAAGGTTGTGCACCGAGGTCAGAGAACTCTGTGAGCCCCGAGAAACAGATGAATTGGAAACCGAGCCTCTTATTAAGTAAGGAACAAGGCATACCCGCCTCCTTTGAGGGATTGAGACGCCTCCGCCGCTTCCGCCATTATAGGTGGCGAGTCCGCCTCGAACCGACCATGAAGGCTGGGGAAGAAACCTTGGTTTGGAGCTACTAGCTCATTGTGGGATGGAACATCTCCCAATCTCCGTGCTGAGGGCCGGCAGGGCGAGAGGAGGAGTTGCGCCGACCGCCATGATGGAATGGATTACGATGCGCCCGATGAATGCTCATGAGGGGAGATGATGTGATTCGGATATAAACTCGCCCTTTTATAAGGCAGCTTATTTGTGCAGCTAAGGGGGGTAAAAGTAAAACACCTGGCTTTTCGATTCGCTTGACACGTGAAGACGCCCATTATTGGGTGTGGAAGCCAAGGAGCGCAATATTCATGAAAAGCCGACACTATTCAACAGTACACAAAATTTGAGAAGAACCCGCCTTTGCAATGCCAAGACAAATCGCTGCTGCCGGACTCATCACATTGAAGCCTGATGGGACTTTCTTGGCGTGGAAGGCAAGCTTGACGATACGGATATGTAGATCTCTTACATTGTAACCGACTGTAACCCTAACCTCTCCGTGTCTATGTAAACCGGAGGGTTTTAGTCCAGAGGACTAACAACAATCATACAATAGGCTAGCTTCTAGGGTTTAGCCTCTCGATCTCGTGGTAGATCTACTCTTGTACTACCCATACCATCAATATTAATCAAGCAGGAGTAGGGTTTTACCTCCATCGAGAGGGCCCAACCTGGGTAAAAACATTGTGTCCCTTGTCTCGTTACCATCCGCCTAGACGCACAGCTCGAACCCCCACCCGAGATCCGCCGGTTTTGACACCGACACCCGCCGTCAACCAACATCTTCGTCACCTTGAGGTTGCGGATTGTTGGTGAGACTAACACTGGTAAGCACCCGACCGTAGTAGTGCGGTCAGGGTGGTCCTCGTGTCAAGATGATGGGCGACGACCATTTCAGCGCTTCCGCGGCGCCGGACGATGGCTCCACCGCCAGACCTCACGCGCCCACCGCTTGAGTTGGCGGTGGGATGGCGTAGCGAGGCGCCACCATCGACGCACATGGCCTCTCGTGGCTTTCAAACTCATGGTCGCCGGACTCGCTGCCCTCGCCATGATCATCGCCTTCCTGTTTCCTTGTCACGCCTCGGCGGGCCTCTCTTGCTGATTATCTGCCGCGGCCTCCTTGGCCGCTACGCTTGTCGGATCCTCGCACCATCCGGCCTTTTCCTTGTCCCGCCGCCATACTCGCTTTCTTTTTCGGCGAAAGCAGCTCTACCTGCTCGCAGTTTTGGAGATCGTGGCCCTTAGTGCGGTGGATCTTGCAGTACTGCTTGTCAGAGCCTCCTGGCTTGTCGGCAGCCGCTAAGCCCGGCAAGCGTCACACCCGGCAACCTCCTTGCCGGGGTCGCTCGCTTTGGTCTTCCTGGTGGCGCCGGTGTCGCCGATCCTCAACGGCAAGCACGGCCTTGCCCTTGCGCTTCATGGTATGGTGTCGGCCTCTTCTTCCCGGGTGGCGGTGTCGCCAGGGAGTCGGCTTCGCACCGCATCTTCGCCGGGTACTTCCTTCCTCCTCAAAGACGAGCACATCGATCAGCCAGAACATAGAGCTTGACCACATCCTTAACCTTGTTCATCGCCAGCTTCTTCACGATCTTGCTATTATGCATGTTCGATGGAACGACCGATCACGGCGGCGAGATGAACATCGGGATGTTGTACCGCAGTCGGCTGAACTTTAGATGTACTTTCACGCAGGTTTTCCTTCCTTCGGGGATGATGTAAATCACTCGCCGCCATGAGCTTGGTGACCTCCGTAAAGGCGCCAACAAACTGGCGGCACAGATCCCCAAGAAGAGATGGAATCCACCGCAAGTGCATCAACCATGACATAACATTAGGCTTGAGTGCCAACGGAAGTAGTTGCGTTACATACGGTGGAGGGCCACCGAACTGCCGCAGCTCATGGGTGAAAGCCGAACAACCCACCTCGTAAGGTAGGCCGAGCCTCCCGACGCCGGGTGGTCTCAGCGGCCCTGCCCGCCTGTCTGACCGGTGGCACGCTGGCCTGCCGGTGCTCGATCCTAGTTCGAGTGTCTCATGAGCCCGCCTCCCGGCGACTTCATGATGATCGCGTTGAAGCGCGGGTCGGACGACGCTGATGGAGATGTCCTTCAAGCGTTGTCGCGACGAACCGACGCCCGAGGCGGTCGGGATGGAGGTGGGGAGTACATCGGGCCGCGCCGCCACCAAAGATGGCCTCCGCTGGCACGCGGTAGCCTCGTGGAGCGACGGCTCACGGGTCCCACCGCCGCAACTCGTCGTTGTTGGCGATGCCGACGAGGCTCCGGACGGTGGCCTCCATTCGCAAGCTTCTCCGCCGGGCGGGAGGAAAATTGAGGAGCAGCTGCACGCTGCATAGCCCACTGGCTGGCGTGGGTGGCGGCAAGAGCTGGGTGGATCACGATGCACCTCGACTTCTAACCATGTTAGAAGGAGCTATGTCACGGCCTCGCAGCCGTCACCACCTCCACACAAGACTCGGCGCGCTTCTACGCCTTGAGATTACGCTGATTTTCCTCAAGAGGACAGGTTGATGCAGCAAAGTGTAGCATAAGTATTTCCTTAGTTTTGAGAACCAAGGTATCAATCCAAAGAGGAGGCACCTCAAAAGTCCCACGCACCTACACAAACAAACTGAGAACTCGTGAGCCAATGCAATAAAGGGGTTGTCAATCCCTTCACGCCACTTCATAAAGTGAGATCTGATAAAGATAGTATGAAAAGATAAATATATTTTTGGTATTTTATAATATAGATGCAAAAAGTAAAGATGCAAATAAAAGTAGATTGAAAACAAGTATGATAAGAGATAGACCCGGGGCCATAGGTTTCACTAGTGGCTTCTCTCAAGATAGCATAGGCATTACGATAGGTGAACAAATTACTGTCGAGCAATTGATAGAAAAGCTTATAGTTATGAGATTATCTAGGCATGATCATGTATATAGGCATCACGCCCATAACAAGTAGATCGACTCGCCTCGCATCTACTACTATTACTCCACACATCGACCGCTATCCAGCATGGATCTAGAGTATTAAGTTCATAAGAACAGAGTAACGATTACAAGATGACATGATGTAGAGGGATAAACTCATGCAATATGATATAAACCCCATCTTGTTATCCTCGATGGCAACAATACAATACGTGCCTTGCAACCCTTTCACACCGGGTAAGGACACCGCAAGATTGAACCCAAAGCTAAGCACTTCTCCCATGGCAAGAAAGATTAATCTAGTAGGCCAAACTAAACCGATAATTCGAAGAGACTTGCAAAGATAACTCAATCATACATAAAAGAATTCAGAGAAGATTCAAATATGATTCATAGATAAACTTGATCATAAACCCACAATTCATCGGATCTCACAAACACACCGCAAAAAGAGATTACATCGAATAGATCTCCACAAGAGAGGGGGAGAACATTGTATTGAGATCCAAAAGAGAGAAGAAGCCATCTAGCTAATAACTATGGACCCGTAGGTCTGTGGTGAACTACTCACAACTCATCGGAGGGGCAAGGATGTTGATGTAGAGGCCCCCTGCTTGATTCCTCCCGACAGAGTGCCGGCAAGGCCCCAAGATGGGATCTCATGGATACGTATGTTACGATGGTGGAAAGTGTGTTTCATGGTGCCCCGGATGTTTTCGGGTACGAGGTATATATAGGAAGAAGAAGCACGCCTCGGTGGTCAGCCTGAGGGGCCCACGAGACAGGGGCGCACCCTATAGGGGCGCCCTATCTCGTGGAGGCTCCGCTGTTTTTGACTTGAACTCCAAGTTCTCGGATCACGCTCAAGCAGAAAATCACGCTCCCAAGGTTTCATTCCATTTGGACTCGCTTGATATTCCTTTTCTTCAAATACTGAAATAGGCAAAAAAAAGCAATTCGGCCGGGCTCTCGTTAGTAGGTTAGTCCCAAAAGTGATATAAAAGTGGAAAATAAAGCCCAATATGGTCCAAAACTGTAGATAAAGTAGCATGGAGCAATCAAAATTATAGATACGCTGGAGACGATCGCATCCCCAAGCTTAATTCCTCGCCGTCTCTAGTAGGTAATTGATAAAAAGAGAATTTTTTATGCGGAGGATACTTTGGCATGATTTCAATGTAAATACTCTTAATTGTGGTATGAATATTCAGATCCGAATGATTCAAGACAAACGTTCATATTGACATAAAAATAATAATACTTCAAGCATACTAACTAAGCAATTATGTCTTCTCAAAATAACATGGCCAAAGAAAGTTATCCCTACAAAATCATATAGTCTGGCTATGCTCCATCTTCCCCACAAAAAATATTTAAATCATGCAAAACCCCGATGACAAGCCAAGCAATTGTTTCATACTTTAACATTTTCAAAAAAAAATCAATCTTCACGCAATACATGAGCGTGAGCCATGGATATAGCACTATATGTGGAATAGAATGGTGGTTGTGGAGAAGACAAAAGGAGGGAAGATAGTCTCACATCAACTAGGCGATTAACGGCTATGGAGATGCCCACCAATAGACATCAATGTGAGTGAGTAGGGATTTATGCAATGGATGCACTAGAGCTATAAGTATATGAAAGCTCAACAAAAGAAACTAAGGGGTGTGCATCCAACTCGCTTGCTCACGAAGACCTAGGGCATTTGAGGAAGCCCATCATTGGAATATACAAGCCAAGTTCTATAATGAAAAATTCCCACTAGTATATGAATGTGACAAAATGAGAGACTCTCTATTATGAAGATCTTGGTGCTACTTTGAAACACAAGTGTGGTAAAAGGATAGTAGCATTGCCCCTTCTCTCTTATTTTATCATTTTTTTTCTTTTCTTTTTTTTTCTTTGGGCCTCTTTTTTTCTCTCCCTTTTTTTTATTTTTCGTCCGGAGTCTCATCCCGACTTGTGGGGGAATCATAGTCTCCATCATCCTTTCCTCACTGGGACAATGCTCTAATAATGATGATCATCACACTTTTATTTTCATACAACTCAAGAATAACAACTCAATACTTAGAAAAAATATGACTCTATATGAATGCTTCTCATGGTGTACCGGATATGCAATGAAACATGAGTGAAATGTATGAAAGAATTACTTAACGGTGGCTTTGCCACAAATACGATGTCAACTACATGATCATGCTAGCAATATGACAATGATGGAGCGTGTCATAATAAACGAACGGTGGAAAGTTGCATGGCAATATATCTCGGAATGGCTGTGGAAATGCCATGATAGGTAGGTATGGTGGCTGTTTTGAGGAAGATATATGGTAGGTGTATGATACCGCTAAAAGTGTGCGTATTAGAGAGGCTAGCAATGGTGGAAGGATGGGAAAGTGCGATAATCCATGGACTCAACATTAGTCATAAAGAACTCATATACTTACTGCAAAAATTTAGAAGTTATCAAAGCAAAGTATTACGCATGCTCCTAGGGGATAGATTGGTAGAATACCATCGCCATTCCCGAGCGCCACTCATAAGGAAGACAATCAATAAATAAATCATGCTCCAGTTCATCACATAACGGTTCACCATAATGCATGCTACGGAATCACAAACTTCAACACATGTATTCTTTAAATTCACAACTAATCAACTAGCATAACTCTAATATCACCATCTTCATATCTCAAAACAATTATCAAGCATCAAACTTTTCTTAGTATTCAACACACTCAAAAGAAAGTTTCACATATCTTGAATACCAAGTATATTAACATAAAGCAAATTACCATGCTATTAACGACTCTCAAAATAATCTAAGTGAAGCATGAGAGTTAAATAGTTTCTTTAAAACAAGTATACCAATCGCGTTTCAAAATATCTAAGTGAAGCACTAGAGCAAAACTATCAAGCTCAAAAGATATAAGTGAAGCACTATGAGCAAAACTATCAAGCTCAAAAGATATAAGTGAAGCACATAGAGTATTCTATCAAATTCCATTTATGTACGGCTCTCTCAAAAGGTGTGAACAGAAAGGATGATTGTGGTAAACTAAAAGCAAAGACTAATATAACACACGACGCCCAAGCAAAACACTTATCATGAGGTGAATAAAAATATAGCCCCAAGTAAAGTTACCAATGAACGAAGATAAAAGAGGGATGCCTTCCCGCATCCCCAAGCTTAGGATTTTGGCTATTCTGAATATATTGGGGTGCCATGGCATCCCCAAGCTTAGGCTCTTGCCACCCTTTATTCCATAGTCCATAAAAGCTTTACCCAAAACTTGAAAACTTCACAACACAAAACTCAATAGAAATCTCGTGAGTCTGCTAGAGGAAGAAAACAAAAGACTACTTTAAGGTACTGTAATTAACTCATTATTTATTTATATTGGTGTTAAACCTACTGTATTCCAACTTCTATGGATTATAAACTATTTACTAGCCATAGATTCATCAATATAAGCAAACAACACACTAAAAAACAGAATCTGTCAAAAACAGAACAGTCTGTAGTAATCTGTAACTCACGCAAACTTCTAGAACTCAAAAACTCTACCAAAAATAGACGACCTAGAAAATTTGTTTATTGATCAGAAGCAATTGGAATCACTATTTTATCACGTTCTGGTGATTTTAACAATTCGGGCACTGAGCGCAAAGTTTCTGGAAATTACAGCAAGATCAAATAACTATCAGCCAAGAAGATCCAATAGGTTTAACTTGGCACAAACACTAATTAAAAGATAAAACCACATCTAAACAGAGGCTAGATGGATTATTTATTTTCCTAAACAGAAACAAAAATAAAACAAAAAAATCGGGTTGCCTCCCAACTAGCGCTATCGCTTAACGCCCTAGCTAGGCATAAAAGCCAAGATAGATCTAAGTGGTGTCGTAATATTAAGACAGATCTTGAAAGCTCATTTCATATTCTCTATGATTCGCAGCAAGTTTTTTAAGGCAAGCAAAAGTAATCAAAAGGGCTAAATTTAGTGGGACAAATATCCCTCAAGATCAATCACAGGAGGAACGGGTTCCTCCTTTGGCCCTTCATAGTGCACAACTATTTCACCACTAAAAGCATTCTTTGGCAAAATCTTGTAAGCCCATACTCAAGAGAGTATCCTAGCTCATTGTTTCAAGGTCAAAATCATTAGTAAGCTCGTTAATGCAATCAACCAAGACATTAGTAGGAACCTTTTTTTCTAATGTTTTCATTAAAAGCTTACATAGTCCAAGATTGAAAACGCCTAATTTCCTCTTGATCATAGAGGATCGCTTATGGAGGACGCACCAGCGCCCACCTTATAGTTTATGTAATATTTCTTTGGCCTCTTATGATAAATCTAAACTCATGAGCCAAAAATATAGTAATAGCGCTTAATGTAAGAATGCTCAATATTAGAGAATTCTAGGAAGATTCTTTGTATGCAAGGATGCATATGCATAAATTGTCTTTCAAGTTCAACTATAAGCATAGCGATAGCATCCGCAAGACTACTAGTTCTATGAAGGATAGAACAACCCATGGAGGGTAAAAGCACCGGCACAAGTAAAGAAATCTTGAATAACACCTTTGCCAATGATGTTACCACTACCGATTTGAAAGTTTTTAGTATGCAAGATAGGGGGTTCATCGGCCGGAGCCTCGGGATTTTCTGTGTTATCATTATTGTCCATATCGACGATAATCTCCCCAATTTCAGACATAGCGGCAAAGAACGAGCAAAAAAGAGAGAGGAGGAGATTGGGAAAGAGAGGGTGAATCAAACGGCAAGGGTGAAGTGGGGGAGAGGAAAACTAGAGGCAAATGGCAAATAACGTAAATGCGAGGGAGATAGGTTTGTGATGGGTACTTAGTATGTCTTGACTAGAGCGAAGACCTCCCGGGAAACGGCGCCAGAAATCCTTCTTGCTACGCCTTGAGCTTATGCTGGTTTTCCTCAAGAGGAGAGGGTGATGCAGCAAAGTGTAGCGTAAGTATTTCCTCAGTTTTGAGAACCTAGGTATCAATCCAAAGAGGAGGCTCCTCAAAAGTCCCACGCACTCACACAAACAACCGAGAACTCGCAACCAGCGCAATAAAGGGGTTGTCAATCCCTTCACGGCACTTGTGAAAGTGAGATCTGATAAAGATAGTATGAAAAGATAAATATATTTTTGGTATTTTATAATATAGATGCAAAAAGTAAAGATGCAAATAAAAGTAGATTGAAAACAAGTATGATAAGAGATAGACCAGGGGCCATAGGTTTCACTAGTGGCTTTTCTCAAGATAGCATAGGTATTACAAAGGTGCACAAATTATTGTCGAGCAATTGATAGAAAATCGCATGGTTATGAGATTATCTAGGCATGATCATGTATATAGGCATCACGTCCATAACAAGTAGACCAACTCCTGCCTGCATCTACTACTATTACTCCACACATCGACCGCTATCCAAAGATGCATCTAGAGTATTAAGTTCATAAGAACGGAGTAACGATTAAGCAAGATGACATGATGTAGAGGGATAAACTCATGCAATATGATATAAACCCCATCTTGTTATCCTCGATGGCAACAATACAATACGCGTTTTGCAACCCTTTCTCATCACTGGAAAGGACACCGCAAGATTGAACCCAAAGCTAAGCACTTCTCCCATGGCAAGAAAGATCAATCTAGTAGGCCAAACTAAACCGATAATTCAAAGAGACTTGCAAAGATAACTCAATCATACATAAAAGAATTCATAGAAGATTCAAATATTATTCATAGATAAACTTGATCATAAACCCACAATTCATCGGATCTCGACAAACAGACCGCATAAAGAGATTACATCGAATAGATCTCCACAAGAGAGGGGGAGAACATTGTATTGAGATCCAAAAAGAGAGAAGAAGCCATCTAGCTAATAACTATGGACCCGTGGGTCTGTGGTAAACTACTCACAACTCATCGGGAGGGGCAAGGATGTTGATGTAGAGGCCCTCCGTGCTTGATTCCCCCTCCGGCAGAGTGCCGGTGAAGGCCCCAAGATGGGATCTCACGGATACAGAAGGTTACGGTGGTGGAAATTGTGTTTCTTGGTGCCCCTGGATCTTTTCAGGTAATGAGGTATATATAGGAAGAAGAAGTACGCCGGTGGTCGCTGAAGCGCCCACGAGACAGGGGGCATGCCCTCCTATCTCGTGGAGGCTCCGGTTGCTTCTTGACTTGCACTCCAAGTTCTCTCGATCACGCTCACAGAGAAAATCACGCTCCCGGTTGTTTCATTCCATTTGACTCGCTTGATATTCTCTTCTTCAAATAATCAAATAGGCAAAAACAGCAATTTCGGCTGGGCCTCCGTTTGTAGGTTAGTCCCAAAAGTGATATAAAAGTGGAAAATAAAGCCCAATATGGTCCAAAACAGTAGATAAAGTAGCATGGAGAAATCAAAAATTATAGATATGTTGGAGACGTATCACGCGCATGCTGGCCCTCCTCATCATGTGATGGGCGCACGAGACTCTTCCCAGGGCGGCGCGCAGGGTCACCAGCAGGGTGACGCTGCTCATCACGCACAACCTAGGAAGAGCGCGCCGTGGGCGCTGGTGTTGGTGTCTTGAGGTCGACGTGCATGCCGCCCGGGGGATGGCGGCGCCTCGAGGGCCCCATGCCGCCGCGGGGCCCGACTCGCCTCGAGCCCGCAATCGGCGTTTTCGCCTGCACGCGAACGACGCCACTCGCCAGTCCTGAACCGCCAGGGTGATGTGGATGTTCGCGGGCCACGCCATGGGTTCTTTCCTCGACTGGCCCACTACTGGTCCGCATCGGTGCTGGCAACCTGGTCCCGGATGAACCGATCGCCGTGGTCGCTTCTTCTTAGGAACCATGGCGATGAAGAACGGCTAGGTCAACTGCTAGACCAGATTTCACAATTGCGCCTTTACCGGGCGCGCTAAAGATGTCGGTGGAAACGACACCTATGGGATCACCGGAATCCTTCTACGGCTATGGGCGCGGGATCGTGGAGAAGAGCGGACTAGGAGACGACACAAAGGGATTTACCCAGGTTCGGGCCACAAAGATGCGTAAAACCCTACGATCCTGCTTTGGTTGATGTATTTAGTGTTCTTGAGCTCTTTAACTAGCTCTAGGTGCTGCGAGGTTCGAAATAGCCGAATCCTTCTCCCGTGTGCCATGGGCCTCCTTTTATAGGCGAAAGGCTGCCACAAGGCACACAGGAGGTGGAAAGTGCTACAGTTGTCACGAGCTTATCGCTGGTATTACAGTGACAAAGCGATTTAATGCGGGCGCAGGCCCGGCCCCATGTTGGGGAACGAGTAATTTCAAAAATTTCCTACGATCACGCAAGATCATGGTGATGCATAGCAACGAGATGAGAGTGTTGTCACGCACTGTGAGACCAGAACGGAAGCGCTGACGCAACGAGAGGAAGTAGTCGCATTTCTTCCCGATCCAACCGATCCAAGTACCGAACGACGGCACCTCCGAAGTTCTGCACACGCTCAGCTCGATGACGCCCCTCGAACTCCGATCCAGCCGAAAGTGTTGAGGGAGAGTTTCACAAGACGACGGCGTGCGCAGGACGATGATGATGTTCCACCGCGCAGGGCTTCGCTTAAGCTCCGCAACGGTATATTCGAGGTGTAGTTTGGTGGAAGGGGCACCGCACACGGCTAAGGAACGATCTCAATGATCAACTTGTGTGTCATGGGGTGCCCCTGCCCCTGTATATAAAGGAGGGAAGGGAGGGGCTGGCCGCCAAGGAGAGGTGGCGCCAGGTGTCCTACTCCTACTAGGAGTAGGATTCCCCCAATCCTAGTCCAACTAGGTTTCCCAAGTGGGAAGAGAGAGAGAGAGGGGCGCTTCTTCTCCTAGTCCTAATAGGACTAGGAAGGGGAAGGTGCGCCAGCACTATGGCCCCTTTTCTTTCCCACTAAGGCCCATCATGGCCCATTGACTTCCGGGAGGTTCCTAGAATCTCCTGCATCTCGCAAAATTCCCAATTTCACCCGGAGGATTCCGAGTCCAAACATAGGCTTCCAATATATCAATCTTTATGTCTCGACCATTTCGAGACTCTCGTCATGTCCGTGATCTCATCCGGACTCAACAACCTTCGTACATCAATATCATATAAACTCATAATAACCGCCATCAAACGTTGTTGCAAGGACTTACGGGTTCGAGAACTATGTAGACATGACCGAGACACCTCTCTCGGTCAATAACCAATAGCGGACCTGATGCCCATATTGGCTCCTACATATTCTACGAAGATCTTTATCGGTCGATCGCATAACAACATACGTTGTTCCCTTTGTCATCGGTATAGTTACTTGCCCGAGATTCGATCGCCAGTATCCAATACCTAGTTCAATCTCGCATCGCAAGTCTCTTTCTCGCTCCGTAATACATCATCTCACAACTAACACATTTAGTTGCAATGCTTGCAAGGCTTATGTGATGTGCATTACCGAGAGGGCCCAGAGATACCTCTCCGACAATCGGAGGACAAATCCTAATCTCAAATATGCCAACCCAACATGTACCTTCGAGACACCTGTAATGTACCTTTATAATCACCCAGCTTACGCCAGACGCTTGGTAGCACCCAAAGTGTTCCTCGGCAAACGGGAGTTGCATAATCTCATAGTCATAGGAACATGTATAAGTCATGAAGAAAAGCACTAGCAACAAACTATACGATCAGGTGCTATGCTAATGGAATGGGTCATGTCAATCAGATCATTCAACTAATGATGTGATCCCGTTAATCAAATAACAACTCCTTGTTCATGGTTAGGAAACATAACCATCTTTGATTAACGAGCTAGTCAAGTAGAGGCATACTAGTGACACTCAGAGGTTTATGTATTCACACATGTATTATGTTTCCGTTAATACAATTCTAGCATGAATAATAAACATTTATCATGATATAAGGAAATAAATAATAACATTATTATTGCCTCTAGGCATATTTCCTTCAGCCTCCCACTTGCACTAGAGTCAATAATCTAGTTCACATCGCCATGTGATTTAACATCAATAGTTCACATCTATATGTGGTTAACACCCATAGTTCACATCGACATGTGACCAACACCCAAAGGGTTTACTAGAGTCAGAATCTAGTTCACATCGCTATGTGATTAACACCCAAAGAGTACTAAGGTGTGATCATGTTTTGCTTGTGAGATAATTTTAGTCAACGGTCTCATACATTCAGAGCCGTAAGTATTTTGCAAATTTCTATGTCTACAATGCTCGCACGGAGCTACTCTAGCTAATTGCTCCCACTTTCAATATGTATCCAGATTGAGACTCAGAGTCATCTAGATTAGTGTTAAAACTTGCATCGACGTAACCTTTACTTATTTAACCTTTTTTCACTTCCATAATCGAGAAACATATCCTTATTCTACTAAGGATAATTTTGACCGATGTCCATTGATCTACTTCCTAGATCTCTATTGCACTCCCTTGCCAATCTTAGTGGTAGGGTATGCAATAGATCCGTACACAAGATGACATACTTTATAGAACCTATGGCTGATGCATAGGAATGACTTTCATTCTCTTTCTATCTTCTCGCCGTGGTCGGGTTTTGAGTCTTACTCAATCTCACACCTTGTAACACAAGCAAGAACTCTTTCTTTGACTGTTCCATTTTGAACTACTTCAAAATCTTGTCAAGGTATGTATTCATTGAAAAACTTATCGCCGCCTTGATCTATCTCTATAGATCTTGATGCTCAATATGTAAGCAGCTTCACCGAGGTCCTTCTTTGAAAAACTCCTTTCAAATACTCCTTTATGCTTTGCGTATAATTCTACATTATTTCGATCAACAATATGTCATTCACATATACTTATCGTAAATGCTGTAGTGCTCCCACTCACTTTCTTGTAAATACAGGCTTCTCCAAAAGTCTCAGATAAACCATATGCTTTGATCACACTATCAAAGCGCTTATTCCAACTCCGAGATGCTTGCACCAGTCCATAGATGGATCGCTGAGCTTGCACATTTTGTTAGCTCCTTTAGGATTGACAAAACCTTCTGTTGCATCATATACAACTCTTCTTTAATAAATCCATTAAAGAATGTAGTTTTGACATCCATTTGCCGATTTCATAAAATGTGGCAATTGCTAACATGATTCGGACAGATTTAAGCATCGCTACAATTGAGAAAATCTCATTGTAGTCAACACCTTGAACTTGTCAAAACCTTTTGCATAAGTCGAGCTTTGTAGATAGTAACACTACTATCGCTGTCCGCCTTCCTCTTGAAGATCCATTTATTCTCAATGGCTTGCCGATCATCGGGCAAGTCAACCAAAGTCCATACTTTGTTCTCATACATGGATCCCATCTCAGATTTCATGGTCTCAAACCATTTCGCTGAATCTGGCTCATCATCGCTTCCTCATAGTTCGTAGGTTCATCATGGTCTAGTAACATGACTTTTAGAATAGGATTACCGCATTCACTCTGTGCGGATCTTACTCGAAGACCTACGAGGTTTGGTAGCAACTTGATCTGAAGTTTCATGATCATCATCATTAACTTCCTCACTAATTGGTGTAGGAATCATCGAACTGATTTCTGTGATGAACTACTTTCCAATAAGGGAGAAGGTACAATTACCTCATCAAGTTCTACTTTCCTCCCACTCACTTCTTTCGAGAGAAACTTCTTCTAGAAAGGATCCATCTTAGCAAAAACTTGCCTTCGGATCTGTGATAGAAGGTGTACCCAACATTTTCTTTTGGGTATTCTATGAAGACGCATTCGATTTGGGTTCGAGCTTATCAGTGAAAACCTTTTCACATAAGCATCACAACTCCAAACTTTAAGAAACGATAGCTTAGGTTTATCGCTAAACCATAGTTCATACGGTGTCATCTCAACGGATTTAGATGGTTGCCCTATTAAACGTGAATGCAGCTGTCTCTAATGCATAACCCCAAAACGATAGTGGTAAATCGGTAAGATACATCATAGATCGCACCATATCATAATAAAGTACGGTTACGACGCTCGACACACCATAACGCTGTGGTGTTCTGTATGGAGCTGTGAAACTATTCCACATTGTTTTCATTGAAGACCAAACTCAGAATCAAATATTCATCTCCACGATCAGATCGCAGAAACTTTATTTTCTTGTTACGATGATTTTCCACTTCACTCTGAAATTCTTTTGAACCTTTCAACTATTTCAGACTTATGTTTCATCAAGTAGATATACCCATATCTGCTCAAATCATCTTGTGAAGGTCAGAAAATAACGATATTTGCCACGAGCATCAACACTCATTGGATCGCATACATCGGTATGTATTATTCCAATAAGTCAAGAGTTTGTTCCATTGTTCCGAGAACGGAGTTTTAGTCATCTTGCCCAAAAGGCACGGTTCGCAAGCATCAAATGATTCATAATCAAGTGATTCCAAAAGTCCATCAAGATGGAGTTTTCTTCATGCGCTTTACACCAATATGACCTAAACGGCAAGTACCACAAATAAGTTGCACTATCATTATTAACTTTGCATCTTTTGGTTTCAATATTATGAATATGTGTATCACTATGATCGAGATCCAATGAACCATTTTCATTGGGTGTAACCATATAAGGTTTTATTCATGTAAATGTAACAACAATTTATTCTCTTACTTAAATGAATAATCAGATTGCAATAAACATGATCAAATCATATTTATGCTCAACACCAAATAACACTTATTTAGGTTCCACACTAATCCCGAAAGTATAGGGAGTGTGCGATGATGATCATATCAATCTTGGAACTACTTCCAACACTCATCGTCACTTCCCTTCAACTAGTCTCTGCTTATTCTGAACTCCTGCTTCGAAGTTACTAATCTTAGCAACCTAACGAGTATCAAATACTCAGGGCCACTATAAACACTAGTAAGGCACACATCAATAACCTGTATATCAAATATAACCTTGTTCACTTTGCCATCCTTCTTATCCACCAAATATTCAGGGTAGTTCGCTCCAAAGGACCAGTTCCATTGCAGCAAAAGTACTCGGCCTCGTGCTTAGGTCTAGACTTGGGCTTCTTCACCGAGCAGCAACTTGCTTGCCGCTCCTTTTGAAGTTCCCTTCTTCCTTTGCCATTTTCCTTGAGACTAGTGGTCTTGTCAACCATCAACACTTGATGTTTTTCTTGATTTCTACCTTCACGATTTTAGCATCGCCAAGAGCTCGAGAATCTTTTTCGTCATCCCTTGCATATTATAGTTCATCACGGTTCTACTAACTTAGTGATGGTGACTAGAGAATTCTGTCAATCACTATCTTATCTCGAAGATTAACTCCCACTTGATTCAAGCGATTGAAGTACTCGCATAATCTGAGCACATGCTCACTAGTTGAGCGATTCTCTCCATCTTTTAGCTATAGAACTTGTTGGAGACTTCATATCTCTCAACTCGGTATTTGCTTGAAATATTAACTTCAATTCCTGAACATCTCATATGGTCCATGACGCTCAAAACGCCTTTGAAGTCCCGATTCTAAGCCGCTAAGCATGGTGCACTAAACTATCAAGTAGTCATCATATTGAGCTGGCCAAACGCTCATAACGCCTCAGATTCGCTCATATTGAGCTAGCCAAACGCTCATAACGCCTCAGATCCGCTCCTGCAATAGGTCTGTCACCTAGCGTGCATTAAGGACATAATTCTTCCACAAAGCAATGAGGATAAACCTCAGATCACGGATCCAATCCGCATCATTGCTACTAACATCTTTCAATACAATTTTCTAGGAACACATATGAAAACATAGGGAAGCAACAACGCGAGCTATTGATCTACAACATAATTTGCAAAATACTACCAGACTAAGTTCATGATAAATTAAAGTTCAATTAATCATATTACTTAAGAACTCCCACTTAGAAAAATATCCTTCAATTCTCTAAGTGATTACGTGATCCATATCAACTACACCATGACCGATCATCACGGTGATGGAGTAGTTTCAATGGTGAACATCAATATGTTGATCATATCTACTATATGATTCACGCCGACCTTCGGGTCTCCGTGTTCCGAGGTCATATCTTATATGCATAGCTCGTCAAGTATAACCTGAGTATTCTGCGGTGCAACTGTTTTGCACCCGCTGTATTTGAACGTAGAGCCTATCACACCCGATCATCACGTGGTGTCTCAAAGACGAAGAACTTTCGCAACGGTGCATACTCAGGAGAACACTTTGATAATTTAGTAAGGATCATCTTATAATGCTACCGCCAATCAAAGCAAAATAAGATGCATAAAGGATTAACATCACATGCAATCAATATAAGTGATATGATATGGCCATCATCATCTTGTGCTTGTGATTCCATCTCCGCACCGCCATGATCACCATCGCCACCGGCGCGACACCTTGATCTCCATCGAGCATCGTTGTCGCCTCGCCAATCTTATGCTTCTACGACTATCGCTACCGCTTAGTGATAAAGTAAAGCAATTACATGGCGCTTGCATTTCATACAATAAAGCGACAACCATATGGTTCTCGCCATTGCCGATAACTCGTTACAAAACATGATCATCTCATACAATAAAATATAGCATCACGCCTTGACCATATCACATCACAACATGCCCTGCAAAAACAAGTTAGACGCCCTCTACTTTGTTGTTGCAAGTTTTACGTGGCTGCTACGGGCTGAGCAAGAACCGCTTTACCTACGCATCAAAACCACAACGATATTTCACAAATAGACTCCGCTTTAACCTTCTCAAGGACCGGGCGAGCCACACTCGATTCAACTAAAGTGAGAGAGACAGACACCGCCGTCACCTTTAAGCAACGAGTGCTCGAGCGGTGAAACCAGTCTCGCGAAGCGCACGCTGTAATGTCGGTCCGGCCGCTTCATCTCACAATACCGCTGAACCAAAGTATGACATGCTGGTAGGCAGTATGACTTGTATCGCCCACAACTCACTTGTGTTCTACTCGCACATGACATCAACGATAAAACCAGGCTCGATACCACTGTTGGGGAACGAGTAATTTCAAAATTTTCCTACGATCACGCAAGATCATGGTGATGCATAGCAACGAGATGAGAGTGTTGTCTACGCACTCAGAGACCAGAACGGAAGCGCTGACGCAACGAGAGGAAGTAGTCGATTTCTTCCCGATCCAACCGATCCAAGTACCGAACGACGGCACCTCCGAAGTTCTGCACACGCTCAGCTCGATGACGCCCCTCGAACTCCGATCCAGCCGAGTGTTGAGGGAGAGTTTCACAAGACGACGGCGCAGGACGATGATGATGTTCCACCGGCGCAGGGCTTCGCTTAAGCTCCGCAACGGTATATTCGAGGTGTAGTTTGTGGAAGGGGCACCGCACACGGCTAAGGAACGATCTCAATGATCAACTTGTGTGTCATGGGTGCCCCTGCCTCTGATATAAAGGAGGGAAGGGAGGGCTGGCCGCCAAGGA
This sequence comes from Aegilops longissima, assembly GCA_021605205.1. Taxonomy (NCBI): domain Eukaryota; kingdom Viridiplantae; phylum Streptophyta; class Magnoliopsida; order Poales; family Poaceae; genus Aegilops; species Aegilops longissima. Next base: position 782 of record JAHIAM010007400.1, on the reverse strand, counting down.
GAGGGTGCGCCAGGTGTCCTACTCCTACTAGGAGTAGGATTCCCCCAAATCCTAGTCCAACTAGGTTTCCCAAGGGAAGGGAGAGAGAGGCGCTTCTTCTCCTAGTCCTAATAGGACTAGGAAGGGGGAAGGTGCGCAGCACTATGGCCCCTTTTCTTTCCCACTAAGGCCCATCAAGGCCCATTGACTTCCGGGAGGTTCCGTAACTCTGCATCTCTAAAATTCCCAATTTCACCCGGAGTGATTCCGAGTCCAAACATAGGCTTCCAATATATCAATCTTTATGTCTCGACCATTTCGAGACTCCTCGTCATGTCCGTGATCTCATCCGGACTCAACAACCTTCGTACATCAATATCATATAAACTCATAATAACCGCCATCAAACGTTGTTGCAAGGACTTACGGTTCGAGAACTATGTAGACATGACCGAGACACCTCTCCGGTCAATAACCAATAGCGGACCTGGATGCCCATATTGGCTCCTACATATTCTACGAAGATCTTTATCGGTCGATCCGATAACAACATACGTTGTTCCTTTGTCATCGGTATAGTTATTTGCCCGAGATTCGATCGCCGGTATCCAATACCTAGTTCAATCTCACATCGGCAAGTCTCTTTCTCGCTCCGTAATACATCATCTCACAACTAACACATTTAGTTGCAATGCTTGCAAGGCTTATGTGATGTGCATTACCGAGAGGGCCCAGAGATACCTCTCCGACAATCGGAGTGACAAATCCTAATCTCAAATATGCCAACCCAACATGTACCTTCG
>JAHIAM010007399.1:0-20263 GCA_021605205.1 Aegilops longissima | reverse complement strand
TCCTCCAAAGAAGGCCCAACTTTGGTTTTACCATTTGCCACCTAAGCCTTTTCCCCCGGTTTTCGCGAGCCCGAGGGTCATCCTTATTTTAACCCCGACCAGTGCTCCTTCGAGGGCCAACTGCTTAATGGGCCACCACGGGAAACTCGAGGCTTGGTTTTACTCGTAGCTAGTCTCATCCGGATGGCCCCGAGAACGAGATATGGCAGCCCTATCGGGATTTGTCGGCACAATCGGGCGGCTTTGCTGGTCTTGTTTTATTGCCGTCGAAATGTCTTGTAGTCCGGGATTCCGAGATTGATCGGGTCTTCCCGAGAAGGAATATCCTTCGCTGACCGTGAGAGCTTATAATGGGTTGTTGGGACACCCCGCAGGTAATATCTTTCAAAGCGTGCCCGGTTATGAGGCAGATGGGAATTTGTTAATGTCCGCAGAAAACCCGGTTGACCTCAAATAAAATACACAATCAAGGTGTAACTGGATGGTCTCTTCTGCGGAGTCCGGGAAGTGAACACGGTGTTGGAGTTATGTCCGACGAAGTAGTTCAGGATCACTTCTTGATCGCTATTAGTTTCACGACTGTTTTGCTCTTCTTCGCTCTTGAGTAGCCACCATATATGCTAGTCGCTTGCTGCAGCTCCACTTTACTACTCTGCCCTTCCTATAAGCTTAAATAGTCTTGATCTCGTGGTGAGATTGCTGAGTCCCCTGACTCATGATACTTCCAAAACAGTTGCAGGTTCCGATGATGCCAAAGGTGGACTCAACCGAGCTCAAGTGGAGTTCGACGAGGAACGTGGTCACTTATGTGTCTTTTCCGATGATCAGAGTGGTGCCCAGCTTGGGACGATTCGGGATCCGTTAGCATTTGGGGTATCTTTTTTATTTTGGTTCCGTAGTCGGACCTTGAGTGTACTCAATGATGGATGTTTATTTATGTATGTGTGAAGTGGCGATCGTAGCCAACTAGTATCTCTTTCCCTTAATTATTACATGGGTTGTGTGAAGATTACCTCACTTGCACATTGCTTTCAATGCGTTATGTTTCTAAGTCGCGGCCTCGACACGGGAGATATAGCCGATCGGGGCGCTAGTTGGTAATCGAGCCTTCCCACTTAGGAGCCCCTACTTGATTGTTTGTCTGTTGTTGAGTCTAGAATGGAAAATGTTTTGAGTCTTAGGATATATATATCGGAGAGTAGGATTCTTTTTACCCCAGCCCCTTCGTGCTCCGTGAGGTCTCTTGACGAGAGTTTTGACTCTCCTTTCTCAAATTTCACTAAAAAATTTTAGGATCACGGGTATCTTGGAATCGTTCCGATGGTTTTGTGACGGAACATTGTTCTTGGTGCCTCCCGACATTTAGGGGTTGTGGCAGTGTCCCGGGAGTTGAGCTCCGAGGTGTTGTCGCCACAATTTTATCGGCAGTTCTCGAATACCGAGTTTTGCCGACATCAAATCTCTTTTGTGCAGTTGTTGGTGAGATAACCCGATAGCCAAAGATCGAGGCGAAAAGGGAGTATTGCCATGACTTGTATAACGGATGTTTTTCAAGGTCGAGGTACACGATTTCCGAGGATTTCTTGGTTATGTGTTGATGGATGGATATAGCTGATCTAGGTATTGTTAGTTTGGGTGATATATTTGTGTCCCCGTATCCCCAACACCAGATTGCATAACCAGAAAGTTTCGGAGTTTATAGGTGGGAATTCTAGTAGCTACAGGATATTCTTTCCGACATATGTATGATTTGAGATTGGGGTTCAACGCCTAGTGGTCCCATTCACGGTCGATTTACAGTGGTCGCGTAGACGCCTTAAAGAATCCTTGGCTATGCTGATTCGGGACGCCTTGTTTGTCATTCGTGACGCCCGCTATACGTCAGGTCCGTGGGGCCCCACACTTAACACTTTGGGTAAATCTCTATCATGTGTTTGTTCCGCTCATTCTAGCAGTCAATCTTTTGTTTTCGCCAGATATTCGATTTGTTTCTAAGATGTTGTTTCCATATCTTTATCTAAGTGGCTTCTCACCTTAATGGACGTGGTGATGATTAGCTTTGAATTCATTCGCTCATTCTTGTTCGAATGTTTATTGTGAAGACTATATGTTGCAATTTCTATCCGCTGATTCTACTTATCTTTTTGTCTATCAAAGGACTAACGGATGTCACCTCTCCAGATGGCTCCGCCAACGCGCCTGAATCCGGATCGCAATGATGGGGATCATCGAACCTCCACCTCCACCTCCGCCTCAGAGGCTCGGCAAGCTATCATGGCAGCCACCAATGCCAATGCTCGATGATTTTGCAGCTCTTGCAAGAACGCACTCAGGGGCAATCAAGGAAATCAAGGTCAAGGCAATCAGCCACACTTTGCTACTCTCACCAGTTCCTAATCAGTCAAGTCTTTCAGTTTCGTGGTCGAGGCCACAGACGCCGACGATTGGTTAGTGGACATCTGCAAGCATTTTGATTGTAGCAATATCGCACCCGAGGACTTTGTCAAGTTTGCATCGCTTCAACTCAAGGATCAAGCTGCCGAGTGGTACCAAAGAAGACAAAGATTCCAGAGGAGGTCGGTCATTACCTGGGATGAGTTCCGCCGTGATTTCAGAGCTCATCACATTCCAAAAGTGTTGTTGAGAGCAAGCGTGAGGAGTTCCACAATCTCAAGCAGGGCAACATGTCTGCTATCAATACAATATCCAGCCTGTAAGCTCGCTTGCTTTGCTAAGCAAGACGACTGATGAAAAGAGTATGATCTATCAATTCATAGGTGGTCCGAGAGAAGATCTGCAATTAGCTCTTGTGCTTTTTGAGCCGATAAGTATGATGATTTCTACAACATGGCTCAAGGTGAAGCTGCCCAACTCAAATGTGAGGCTTCTAAGAAGAGAATCAGGATGCAGTTCACTTCTTCTTCCTCTCAAGTGGCAGCTAAGCAGAAGTTTTACCTTCCTCCTCCTCCGTCCGCCAGCCTTACCAACAGAAGAACTCAGGTGGTGGATCTTCCCACCCACCCAACCCAAGCTATCGTAACAAGTCTAATTTCAAGCTCCAAGGTCAAGTGCTCCTACCATCGTCTTCTCAAGTGACTTGCAACAAATGTCGCAGAAGGTCACTATGCTAACAAGTGCTTCAACCGAGGCGCCTTCCGCCTCCTCCTGGAAATCTTCCAGAATGCAAGGGTCAAGCATAATCCCAAGTTTGCAAAGGTCAATATGATGAATGCAGCTCAAGCAGAGGATTCTTCGATGTGATCATGGGTAATCTTCCGTTAATGATATTCCTGCCAAAGTCTTACTTGATAATCGTGCATCGCATTCTTTCATGTCATATCCTTTTGCATCAAGCACAATTTTGATACGAGGCATTACCTAGCATTGCAAGTTATTTCTCCTGCTAACGCTTGAGCTCTAGCATGATGGTTCAATGTCGGTATCAAGATGGGCGATTATAGATTTCTGGCTAAACCTATTGTTCTTGGTGACTGGATATTGATCTTATTCTGAATGGATCGGCTTTCTCAGCACAAAGCTCAGCTTGATTGTGCTCGTGAAATTCAATTGACTCACTCTTCTAATGATGTGATCATCTATGCCATTGTGATGAAACCATTCGTTGTTTTCTCAATGAGAAGGGCGATTGGATGCTATATCGCAGATTCCACTGCTTGTGAGTACCAAGATGTCTTTCCGTAAGAGCTTCCGGTATGCCTCCTCATCGCCGCCAGTTCGTTATCGATCTTGAGCCCGCATCAACCCGCTTGCAAGCCGCCCAAGCTTGGACCTGATGAGCTGAAGGAATTGAAGAAGCAGCTCGATGAACAAGAGCGTCTGGTTTGATCGACCGAGTTCATCTCCTTGGGGTTGTGGTGTTCTTTTGTCAGAAGAAGGATGGCACGGACCGACTTTTGGCCGATTACCGCCCATTGAATAAGAAGACAATCAAGAACAAGTATCCACTTCCCAACATCAATGAGCTTTTCGAGCAACTCAAAGGTGCTAAAGTGTTCTCCAAGCTTGACCTTCTTCGATGGGGTATCATCAGATTCGCAGATTCGTGAACAAGATATTCCCAAGACAAAGATTCGCAAGCTTTGGTTCTTATGAATATACTGTCATGTCTTTCGCCTTGTCAATGCTCCTCCAACTTTCTCTCGGATGATGAATTTCATCTTCAACCCCACCAATGAATTCGCCTTGGTCTATCTCGATGATATTTTGGTCTTCTCCAAGAATAAGAAGGATCATGCCAAACATTTGCATTGGTGCTAGACAAGCTCGAGAGCATCAATTCTATGCTAAGTTCTCCAAATGTGAATTTTGGCTTGATGAAGTGCTTTATCTTGGTCATCATCTCCGCCTAAGGGTATCGCAGTTAATCCCGAGAAGGTGTCCGCAATTGTGAATTGGGAACCTCGAATGTCAAGCATCCAGTAGCTTCTTTGGTCTTGCAAGCTATTGTCAAGATTCGTTGAGAACTTCTCCAAGATTGCAAAGCCTCTTCCAACCTCCTCCGTAAGCATGTGAAGTATGACTGTCTCCCGAGTGTGACGTTGCTTTCAATACTCTCAAAGAGAAACTCGTCACAGCCTCCGCTCTTGACTCTCCCGATGAATCCAAGCCATTTGAAGTTTTCTTGATGCTTCTTCAAGGTCCTGTGCGTGTTAATGCAAGAGAAGAGAGTTGTGGCTTATACCTCTCGCCAATTGAAGCTCAACGAAAAGAACTACCCCACTCACGATCTTGAGTTGGCGGCAGTTGTCCATGCATTGATAACGGAGACATCTCTTGTTGGGAAGGAAAGTGGACATTTTCACCGATCACAAGAGTCTCAAGTACATCTTCACTCAGCCCAACCTCAACCTCAAAGTGCTCGATGGGTCGAAATGATTCAAGAGTACAACCCAAGTATTGAATATACTCCCAAAGCCAATGTCATTGCAGATGCTTTGAGCAGAAGGCTTATCGCAATGCCTAATCCTCAAGCCCTTCCACCGGATCTCGTGGAAGCTTCCGCAATGAATCTTCAAGTTGTTCCTCAAGGCTTTCTTGCCAACCTCATAGTCTCTCCTACTTTGGAAGATCAGATTCGTGAGGCTCAACTTCTGGATACCATGGTGAAAAAGGTGAAACGTGGTATCGACAAGGGCATTTCCAAGTACAAGTGCTTCCACATTGATGACAAAGATACTTTTTCTTTGAGGACCGGATTGTGGTTCCTAAGGGTGATCTGAGAAAAGTCATTATGAACGAGGCTCACAATTCGCTTCTATCCATTCATCCCGAAGTATAAGATGTACCATGACCTCAAGCAAATATTGGTGGACTGAATGAAGCAGAAATTGCTCAATTCGTGAATGAGTGTGATGTCTGCAGAAGAGTGAAAGCAGTAACACCAAAGACCAGCTGGTCTCCTCCAACCTCTTGCTATTCCTGAATGGAAGTTTGATCATATTGAAATGGACTTTGACTGGCTTTCCAAAGTTCAAGCGTGGAAATGATGCTATCTTCGTTGTCATTGACAAGCTTACTAAAGTGGCTCATTTTCTTCCTATCAAAGAATCCATCACAGCAGCTCGGCCAAGTAGCTATACACCTCCGTGATTGTCTCCTTGCACGGCATTCCACAAGTGATCTCTTCGACGTGGCAGCATCTTTACCTCCAAGTTTTGGGATTCTTTTCAAGGCCATGGGCACCAACATTCGCTTTCAAAGACAGCTTTCCATCCTCAAACAAGTGGCCAAGTCGAGCGTAAATCAAATCCTTGAAGATATGCTCGTGGCTTGTGTCATTTCTTTCGTATGAAGTGGGAAGATTGTCTTCCATATGCCGGGTTCTCCTACAACAACAGCTTCCAAGCGAAGTTCGGCAAGGCCCCATTCGAAATTTCTATGGCGTAGTGCCGATCTCTCAATTGGTCTCGAGATAGGTGAACGCTAACTTCTTGGCAATGACTTGATCACGTATGAAGAAATGTGCCAAGTCATTCGTGAGAATTCAAAGCCGTAATCGCCGTAAGAGCTATTATGATGATAAGCACCGTGATGTGGCTTTTGAAATCGGAGACCATGTCTACCTCCGCTCTCTCCAATGAAAGGCACTCGCCGCTCGTATCAAAGGGAAGCTTGCCCCTAGATACGGGGTCCTTTCAAGATCATTGAAAAAGAGGCGATCTCGCCTATCAACTTGAGCTTCCATCCAACTTTGCAAATGTGCACGATGTGTTTCACGTGTCACAGCTTCGCAAGTGCTTCAAGACTCCTGAACGCACTATCAACTTCAAGAGATTGACCTTCAAGAAGATCTCTTACCATGAGCACCTGCTGCTATTCTTGAAGAAACCAGCTAAGACTCGCAACAAGTCAATCAAATTCCTGAAAGTGAAGTGGTCACACCATTCACCGAGAAGCTACCCGAGCGCGAGGATCACCTCCGCCCGAATATCCGAGTTCTTTCAGTCCTAGATCTCGGACGAGATCCTCTTGTAGTGGTGGAGTGTTGTAACACCTGAAGTAACCTTCCGTATTTGTAACTCCAACTCTTGCCATTTTCGCATTGTGATATGATATTCCTCCGTGGTTGGGTTTTCTTTTGCATTTTGTCCATGTCATGCATTTTTATCATGCCATCATGTGCATCGATTTGCATACGTGTTCGCCTCATGATTCCGAGCATTTTTCCGTTGTCCGCTTTGCAATCCGCACTCCTATCTCCCGCGGTCCTTTTACGCTTTTCCGTAAAGGGTACAAAACCTTCTCGAAATGGACTGAGGTTTGTCTAGTGGCCTTGGTATACCACCAGACCACCGGTCAAGTTTCGTAATTTGGAGCTCGTTTGTACTCCAACGGTTAACCGCGACCTCAAAGGCCTCTTTAAGTTGCAGCCCAACACCCTTCAAAACAGCCCAATAACCCATCTAAGTCACTTCCATGTCTCCGTCGTTCGATCACGATCGTGGGCGAAAACTACACCTCATTTGGACTCTCCTAGCTCCTCTATGCCTATTTAAACACCTCCTCAAAATCCGGATCATTCCACCCCAAACCCTAAAATTTCTCCAGGCCGCCGACACGTCTGGCGAGCCGACGCGTTCGCCCGCTGCCAACTGGGTTACATTGCCACCGCTGTCAGGCTTCACATCGCCAAGATTTCGCGCTGACCATGGGTTTGGCCACGGGCCTGCCCGGGACGCCTGGCCGCCATCGCTGGCGCGCCTCCTCCGCCACATTTATCACGTATGTCGCCTCCTTCACATCACGACTCGACACATTACGCCGGGTTTCATTTTTACCGACTTCACGGCGACTTTTGCCGCCGAGCCCGGCCACTTTCCTCCTTCGCCATGGGTTCGCGATTTCGCCATTGTCCGTCGATCCAGATCCGTCTGTTCGCATGCCATTGACCTCTCTCCTCCTTTTTTCCCAAGTCTTTTATATTATTGATTTTGTTGCATTTTCAACGTGGTGTAACTTTGTCATCAGAACTCCATTTTGCGATAATATATCAAAATGTTTTGAAGAGTAGATCATTTCATCTCATTGCATAATTTTCATTTGAGCTCATCTTGATGCCCGAAATGCTGTTAGAAGAGTGCTATGTGATGTTAGTTTCTGCTTAACAGAACTTGCACTTTTGTTATTTTTTCCATGATTGATGTGTGCACCTATGAATTTGAGTCCTACATGTATTTTGAAATATGCCATGCCATCTTTCCAGGGTGTATGCCATGTATTTTTGTGATATATGTGGTGACTTGCACAAGCATGCAAACTAGGTGTCCTGATGTTGTTTTCAGCCCTGTTTAGCTGATATTTTGATGCCATGTTAACTTGATGCTACCAAGAGATCTATGCATATTTTGAGATACTTCAGTAAGTATGTTTTGTAAAACATGTCTTGCTCTATCCATCCATGCCTTTGTTTGCAATTATGGAGTTCCATAGCTTGAGTCAATCGAGCTCTACTTTTGCTATCAAATGTTTCCTGGCAGATTGTTTACAGGTTATTCAATTTTGCCAAGGTTGTTGTGGTTGATCCATGTATGCTATGTTATTGTTCTTGCCATGTATGCCTCATGTCTTCTTGATGTATGTATGCTTAGTTTATCATATAAGGCTCTGTAGTGCATTGAGCTTGTAAACATGCCTACTTGTTATCAGTTTTGACATGCCATGTTGCTGAATCTGTTAACTAAACTTTCGATATTGACATGGATGTTACTATGTTTTCTAATCTTTTGGTTTATGGTCAGTAAGGACTTCTGTTCTATGCTTTGAGTAGATTCATGCCATGCCATGTTTTGCTATTTTAAGTTCCTGTAGCATGTAGTTTTGTTGCTCTGAACATTGCAACCTGATGCTGTTTTGCCATGTCCAGCCTGATATTTTGTGCACTTTTGCCATGCTTGTTTGAACCTGTTATGATGTGAACTAGCCGTAGCTCAGTGCTCATCTTTTGTCGAGCATCTTGTGTAGATCACTGCCATGTGCCTTGTTGATACGTTTGGGTGCAGTAGCTTAATTAATTGCTTGCTAAGTGGCATCATGCTGTTAATGACAGATTTGTGTTTTTGTTTTGCTTGTCATTTGCAAACCGTGCATCCGCTTCCGGTGATATTTATATCGATTTCAACCAAATCATCTCATCTTTCCAGTATACTTGGTTTGCAAGTTGATGCCTGGTTCTTCTTTTACCTTCCGAGCGCATATACGCATTGCATATCACATCCCGCATATCATGTCATGTTTTGCATCATGTTGATTGTGCATTGCACCGTGATTTATTGTGGTTCCTTTGTTTGTGTTGTTGCTTTGGGTAGACGAGTACGTGAACGAGGAACCTGTTGAGAACGCTTTAGGATCCAGCTTTCGACAACTCGAGAACATTGCGCAAGATGACCATACCTCAAATCACTTCTATCTTTGCTATGCTAGTTTCGCTTTGCTATGCCTATGCTGCAATGCCTACCACTTGCTATATCATGCCACCCATATTGCCATGTCAGCCTTAACCATCTTTTCCTAGCAAACCGTTGATTGGCTATGTTACCGCTTTGTTCGCCCTCTTATAGTGCTAGCTGCAGGTGAAGCTGAAGTTTGTTCCTTGTTGAACATGGAGATGTTGTTCCTCTTGGAACATGTTTACTTGTTGGGGATATCACAATATATATCTGCTATAATTAATACATCTATATACTTGGTAAAGGGTGGAAGGCTCGGCCTTATGCCTCGGTGTTTTGTTCCACTCTTGCCACCCTAGTTTCCGCCATACCGTGTTATGTTCCTTGATTTCGCGCTCTCTTACACGGTTGGGTGATTTATGGGACCCCTTGACAGTTCGCTTTGAATAAGACTCTCCAGAAGGCCCAACTTTGGTTTTACCATTTGCCACCTAAGCCTTTTTCCGGTTTTCGCGAGCCCGAGGGTCATCCTTATTTTAACCCCCGGACCAGTGCTCCTTCGAGTGCTGGCCAACTAGTTGATTCGGGCCACCACGGGAAACTCGAGGCTTGGTTTTACTCAGAGCTAGTCTCATCCGGATGTGCCCCGAGAACGAGATATGTGCAGCTCCTATCGGGATTTGTCGGCACAATCGGGCGGCTTTGCTGGTCTTGTTTTATTCACGAAATGTCTTGTAGTCCGGGATTCGAGATTGATCGGTCTTCCCGGAAGGAATATCCTTCGCTGACCGTGAGAGCTTATAATGGGCTGTTGGGACACCCCGCAGGTAATATCTTTCAAAGCCGTGCTCCATGTTATGAGGCAGATGGGAATTTGTTAATGTCCGTTGTAGAAAACCCGTTGACCTCAAATAAAATACACATCAATCAAGGTGTAACTGATGGTCTCTTCGGCGGAGTCCGGAAGTGAACACGTGTTGGAGTTATGTCTGACGGTAGTTCAGGATCACTTCTTGATCGCTATTAGTTTCACGACCGCTTTGCTCCTCTTCCTCGCCTTTTGCGAAGTAGCCACCATATATGCTAGTCGCTGCTGCAGCTCCACTTTACTACTCTGCCCTTCCTATAAGCTTAAATAGTCTTGATCTCGCTGGTGTGAGATTGCGAGTCCCCGTGACTCACGTGATACTTCCAAAACAGTTGCAGGTTCCGATGATGCCAGGCAGGTGACTCAACCGAGCTCAAGTGGAGTTCGACGAGGAACGTGGTCGTTACTATGTGTCTTTTCCTGATGATCAGTGAGTGGTGCCCAGCTGGGACGATCGGGATCTGTAGCATTTGGGGTATCTTCTTTATTTTGGTTCCGTAGTCGGACCTTGAGTGTACTCTAATGATGGATGTTTATTTATGTACGTGAAGTGGCGACTGTAAGCCAACTATGTATCTCTTTCCTTAATTATTACATGGGTTGTGTGAAGATTACCTCACTATGCACATTGCTTTCAATGCGGTTATGCTCTAAGTCGTGGCTCTACACGCGGGAGATATAGCCGCATCGGGCGCATAAGTTGGTAATCGAGCCTTCCCACTTAGGAGCCCCTACTTGATTGTTTGCATGCTGTTGAGTCTAGAATGGAAAATGTTTTGAGTCTTAGGATATATATATCGAGAGTAGGATTCTTTTACTCCTCAGCCCTTCGCCGCCCTGGTGAGGTCTCTGACGAGAGTTTGACTCTTCTCAAATTTCACTAAAAAATTTTAGGATCACGTGGTATCTTGGAATCGCTCGATGGTTTTGTGACGAGAACATTGTTCTTGGTGCCTCCCGACATTTAGGGTTGTAAGTGTCCCGGGAGTTGAGCTCCGAGGTGTTGTCACACAATTTTATCGCTGCAGTTCGAATACCTGAGTTTTGACATCGAAATCTCTTTTGTGCAGCTTGTTGGTGAGATAACCCCGATAGCCCAGATCGAGGCGAAAAGGGAGTATTGCCATGACTTGTATAACGGATGTTTTTCAAGGTCGAGGTACACGATTTCGAGGATTTTGGTTATGTGTTGATGGATGGATATAGCTGATCTAGGTATTGTTAGTTTGGGTGATATATTTTGTGTCCTCAGATCCCCAACACCAGATTGCATAACCGAAAGTTTCGAGTTTATAGGTGGGAATTCTAGTAGCTTACAGTGATATTCTTTCCATATGTATGATTTGAGATTGGGGTTCAACGCTCAGTGGTCCGCCCATTCACGGTCGACGATAAAGTGGTCGCAGACGCCTTAAAGAATCCTTGGCTATGCTGATTCGGGACGCCTTGTTTGTCATTCGGACGCCCGCTATACGTCAGGTCCGTGTGGGCCCCACCATAACACTTTGGGCGTAAATCTCTATCATGTGTTTGTTCCGCTCATTCTAGCAGTCAATCTTTGTTTTCGCCAGATATTCGATTTGTTTCTAAGATGATGTTGTTTCCATATCTTTATCTAAGTGGCTTTCACCTTAATGGACGTGATGATTAGCTTTTGAATTCATTCGCTCATTCTTGTTCAATGTTTATTGTGAAGACTATATGTTGCAATTTCTATCCGTTGATTCTACTTATCTTTTGTCTATCAAAGGACTAACGGATGTCACCCTCTCCAGATGGCTCCGCCAACGCTGCCCGAATCCGGATCGCAATGATGGGGATCACCGAACCTCCACCTCCACCTCCGCCTCCAGAGGCCTGGCAAGCTATCATGGCAGCCACCAATGCCAATGCTCGATGATTTTGCAGCTCTTGCAAGAACGCACAAGGGCAAGGCAATCAAGGAAATCAAGGTCAAGGCAACAATCAGCCACACTTTGCTACTCCTACCGGGCCTCGCTAATCAGTCAAGTCTTTCGCTTCGTGTCGAGGCCACGACGCCGACGATTGGTTAGTGGACATCCGCAAGCATTTTGATTGTAGCAATATCGACCTGAGGACTTTGTCAAGTTTGCATCGCTTCAACTCAAGGACTGTTGAGTACAAAGAAGACAAAGATTCCAGAGGAGGTCGGTTACACCGATGAGTTCCGCCGTGATTTCGAGCTCATCACATTCCAAAAGTGTTGTTGAGAGCAAGCGTGAGGAGTTCCAATCTCAAGCAGGGCAACATGTCTGTCTATCAATACAATATCCAGTTCCGTGCTCGCTGCTTTGCTAAGCAAGACGCACTCGATGAAAAGAGTATGATCTATCAATTCATAGGTGGTCCGAGAGAAGATCTGCAATTAGCTCTTGTGCTTTTGAGCCGATAAGTATGATGATTTCTACAACATGGCTCAAGCAAGAAGCTGCCCAACTCAAATGTGAGGCTTCTAAGAAGAGAATCAGGATGCAGTTCAGTCTTCTTCCTCTCAAGTGGCAGCTACAAGCAGAAGTTTTACCTTCCTCCTCCTCCGTCTGGCCAGCCTTACCAACAGAAGAACTCAGGTGGCCGTGGATCTTCCCACCCACCCAACCCAAGCTATCGAACAAGTCTAATTCTCAAGCTCCAAGGTCAAGTGCTCCTTACCATCGTCCGCCTTCAAGTGACTTGCAACAAATGTCAGCAGAAGGTCACTATGCTAACAAGTGCTTCAACCAGAGGCGCCTTCCGCCCTCCTCCGTGAAATCTTCCAGCAATGCAGGTCAAGCATAATCCCAAGTTTGCAAAGGTCAATATGATGAATGCAGCTCAAGCAGAGGATTCTTCCGATGTGATCATGGGTAATCTTCCGCTTAATGATATTCCTGCAAAGTCTTATTTGATATCGTGCATCGATTCTTTCATGTCATATCCTTTTGCATCAAGCACAATTTTGATACAGAGGCATTACCAAAGCATTGCAAGTTATTCGCTAAGCGCTGAGCCTAGCATGATGGTTCAATGTCGTATCAAGATGGGCTATAGATTTCTGCTAAACCTATTGTTCTTGGTGACTCGGATATTGATCTTATTCTCGAATGGATCGCTTTTCAGACAAAGCTCACTTGATTGTGCTGCCAGGAATTCAATTGACTCACTCTTCTAATGATGTGATCATCTATGCCGCCGTGATGAAACCATTCGTTGTTTTCTCTCAATGAGAAGGGCGAATTGATGCTATATCGCAGATTCCACTGCTTGTGAGTACCAAGATGTCTTTCCGTAAGAGCTTCCGGTATGCCTCCTCATCGCCAGCTTGAGTTCAAGTATCGATCTTGAGCCTGGCATCGAACCCGCTTGCAAGCGCCCATACAAGCTTGGACCTGATGAGCTGAAGGAATTGAAGAAGCAGCTCGATGAACAAGAGCGTCTGGGTTTGATCGACCGAGTTCATCTCCTTGGGGTTGTGTTCTTTTGTCCGTGAAGAAGGATGGCACGGACCGTTTTGCGCCGACATCCGCCCATTGAATAAGAAGACAATCAAGAACAAGTATCCACTTCCCAACATCAATGAGCTTTTCGAGCAACTCAAAGGTGCTAAAGTGTTCTCCAAGCTTGACCTTCGATGGGGTATCATCGATTCGTGATTCGTGAACAAGATATTCCCAAGACAAAGATTCAATGCTTTGGTTCTATGAATATACTGTCATGTCTTTCGCCTTGTCAATGCTCCTCCAACTTTCTCTGGATGATGAATTTCATCTTCAACCCCTACACCAATGAATCTGCCTTGGTCTATCTCGATGATATTTTGGTCTTCCAAGAATAAGAAGGATCATGCCAAACATTTGCGATTGGTGCTGACAAGCTCAGAGAGCATCAATTCTATGCTAAGTTCTCCAAATGTGAATTTTGGCTTGATGAAGTGCTTTATCTTGGTCATATCATCTCCGCCATAAGTATCGCAGAATCCCGAGAAGGTGTCCGCAATTGTGAATTGGGAACCTCCTCGTATGTCAAGCAGCTCCGCAGTTTCTTGGTCTTGCAAGCTATTGTCAAGATTCGTTGAGAACTTCTCCAAGATTGCAAAGCCTCTTTCCAACCCTCCGTAAGCATGTGAAGTATGACTGTCTCCCGAGTGTGACGTTGCTTTATACCTCAAAGAGAAACTCACACTCCTGCCTTGACTCCTCCCGATGAATCCAAGCCATTTGAAGTTTTCTCGTGATGCTTCTCTTCAAGGTCTCGTGCTGTGTTAATGCAAGAGAAGAGAGTTGTTTATACCTCTCGCCAATTGAAGCCCAACGAAGAACTACCCCACTCACGATCTTGAGTTGGCGGCAGTTGTCCATGCATTGATAACGTGGAGACATCTCTTGTTGGGAAGGAAAGTGGACATTTTCACCGATCACAAGAGTCTCAAGTACATCTTCACTCAGCCCAACCTCAACCTCAGTGCACTCGATGGGTCAAATGATTCAAGAGTACAACCCAAGTATTGAATATACTCCGGCAAAGCCAATGTCATTGCAGATGCTTTGAGCAGGAAGGCTACGCAACAGCCTAATCCTCAAGCCCTTCCACCGGATCTCTGTGAAGCTTTCAAGCTGAATCTTCGTTGTTCCTCAAGGCTTTCTTGCCAACCTCATAGTCTCCTACTTTGGAAGATCAGATTCGTGAGGCTCAACTTCTGGATACCATGGTGAAAAAGGTGAAACGTGGTATCGACAAGGGCATTTCCAAGTACAAGTGCTTCCACATTGATGACAAAGATACTTTTTCTTTGAGGACCGGATTGTGGTTCCTGGGTGATCGAGAAAAGTCATTATGAACGAGGCTCACAATTCGCTTCTATCCATTCATCCCGAAGTAAAGGGATGTACCATGACCTCAAGCAGTATATTGGTGGACTCGAATGAAGCGAAATTGCTCAATTCGGAATGAGTGTGATGTCCAAAGAGTGAAAGGTAACACCAAAGACCAGCTGGTCTCCTCCAACCTCTTGCTATTCCTGAATGGAAGTTTGATCATATTGAAATGGACTTCGATCTTTCCAAAGTTCGCGGAAATGATGCTATCTTCGTTTCATTGACAAGCTTAAAAGTGGCTCATTTTCTTCCTATCAAAGAATCCATCACAGAGCTGGGCTAGAGCTATACACCTGATTGTCTCCTTGCACGGCATTCCACAAGTGATCTCTTCCCGGGCAGATCTTTACCCCAAGTTTTGGGATTCTTTCGGGCCATGGGCACCAACATTCGTTTCAGCCAGCTTCCATCCTCAAACAAGTGGCCAAGTCGAGCGTAAATCAAACCTTGAAGATATGCTCGGGCTTGTGTCATTTCTTTCGTATGAAGTGGGAAGATTGTCTTCCATATGCCGGTTCTCCTACAACAACAGCTTCCCAAAGTTCGGCAAGGCCCCATTCAAATTTCTATGGCGAAAGTGCCGATCTCTCAATTGGTCCGAGATAGGTGAACCCAATTTGGCAATGACTTGATCACGTAGTAAGAAATGTGCCAAGTCATTCGTGAGAATTCAAAGCCCTAATCGCCCGAAGAGCTATTATGATGATAAGCACCGTGATTGGCTTTTGAAATCGGAGACCATGTCTACCTCCGCCTCCAATGAAAGGCACTGCCGCCGGTATCAAAGGGAAGCTTGCCCCAGATACGTGGGTCCTTTCAAGATCATTGGAAAGAGGCGATCTCGCCTATCAACTTGAGCTTCCATCCAACTTTGCAAATGTGCACGGGTTTCACGGTCACAGCTTCGCAAGTGCTTCAAGACTCGAACGCACTATCAACTTCAAGAGATTGACCTTCAAGAAGATCTCTTACCATGAGCACCTGCTGTTATTCTTGAAGAAACCGAGCGCAAGACTCGCAACAAGTCAATCAAATTCTGAAAGTGAAGTGGTCACACCATTCCACCGAGAAGCTACCGGGAGCGCGAGGATCACCTCCGCTCCGATATCCGAGTTCTTTCAGTCCTAGATCTCGGACGAGATCCTCTTGTAGTGGTGGAGTGTTGTAACACCCCGATGTAACCTTCCATATTTGTAACTCCAACTCTTGCCATTTTCGCATTGTGATATGATATTCCTCCGTGGTTGGGTTTTCTTTTGCATTTTGTCCATGTCATGCATTTTTATCATGCCATCATGTGCATCGCATTTATACGTGTTCGCTCTCATGATTCCGAGCATTTTCCCGTTGTCCGCTTTGCAATCCGCACTCCTATCTCCCGGCCGTCCTTTTACGCTTTTCCCAAAGCGGGCAAACCTTCTAAATGGACTGAGGTTTGTCTAGTGGCCTTGGTATACCACCCGAGACCACCGGTCAAGTTTCGGGTAATTTGAGCTCGCTTGGTACTCCAACGGTTAACCGCACTCTAAAGGCCTCTTTTGTTGCAGCCCAACACCCCTTCAAAACAGCCCAATAACCCATCTAAGTCACTTCCATGTCTCCGTCGCTCGATCACGATCGTGTGGGAAAACTACACCTCATTTGGACTCTCCTAGCTCCTCTATGCCTATTTAAACACCTCCCCGAAAAATCCGGATCATTCCACCCCAAACCCTTAATTTCTTCCGCGCCGCCGACACGTCTGGCGAGCTGACGTCTGCCACGCCGCCACAACTGGGCTGCACGCCACCGGTGCCATTTCACATCGCCAAGACTCCTCAGGCTGTCTGCTGGGTCAGGCCATTGCCTCCGCTCGGACGCCACGCCGCCATCGCTGACGCGGCCTCCTCCGCCACATTCTTCACGGGCGCCTTGCCTCCTCCACTGCCGGGACTCGACGCCACCACAAGGCGCCGCTTTCCACTGGCGCCTCGACTACTGGCGACCTCTTCCTCTTCCGCTGCCGAGCCCGCCACCTTCCTCCTCTCGCTGGCTCGGTGAGCCCCCGCCACGCCTGCCGCCCGATCCAGATCCGCCTCTGCCACGCCTGACCTCCCTCCTTTTTCCCTAAGTCTTTATATTATTGATTTTGTTGCATTTTCAACGTGGTGTAACTTTGTCATCAGAATCCATTTTTGCGCAGATAATATATCAAAATGTTCGTCTTGAAGAGTAGATCATTTCATCTCATTGCATAATTTTCATTTGAGCTCATCTTGATGCCCGAAATGCTGTTAGAAGAGTGCTATGTGATGTTAGTTTCTGTTTCTTAACAGAACTTGCACTTTTGTTATTTTTTCCATGATTGATGTGTGCACCCTATGAATTTGAGTCCTACATGTATTTTGAAATATGCCATGCCATCTTTCCAGGGGTGTATGCCATTTTTGTGATATATGTGGTGACTTGCACAAGCATGCAAACTAGGTGTCCTGATGTTGCTGTTTTCAGCCCTGTTTAGCTGATATTTTGATGCCATGTTAACTTGATGCTACCAAGAGATCTATGCATATTTTGAGATACTTCAGTAAGTATGTTTTGTAAAACATGTCTTGCTCTATCCATCCATGCCTTTGGTTGCAATTATGGAGTTCCATAGCTTGAGTCAATCGAGCTCTACTTTTGCTACCAAATGTTTCCTGGCAGATTGTTTACAGGTTATTCAATTTTGCCAAGGTTGTTGTGGTTGATCCATGTATGCTATGTTATTGTTCTTGCCATGTATGCCTTCTATGCCATGTCTTCTTGATGTATGTATGCTTAGTTTATCATATAAGGCTCTGTAGTGAGTGCATTGAGCTTGTAAACATGCCTACTTGTTATCAGTTTTTGACATGCCATGTTGCTGAATCTGTTAACGAAACTTTCGATATTGACATGGATGTTACTATGTTTTCTAATCTTTTTTGGTTTATGGTCAGTAAGGGACTTTTGTTCTATGCTTTGAGTAGATTCATGCCATGCCATGTTTTGCTATTTTAAGTTCCTGTAGCATGTAGTTTTGTTGCTCTGAACATTGCAACCTGATGCTGTTTTGCCATGTCCAGCCTGATATTTTGTGCACTTTTGCCATGCTTGTTTGAACCTGTTATGATGTGAACTAGCCGTAGCTCAGTGCTCATCTTTTGTCGAGCATCTTGTGTAGATCACTGCCATGTGCCTTGTTGATACGTTTGGTGCAGTAGCTTAATTAATTGTTGCTTGCTAAGTGGCATCATGCTGTTAATGACAGATTTGTGCCATTTTGTTTTGCTTGTCATTTGCAAACCGTGCATCCGCTTCCGTGATATTTATATCGATTTCAACCAAATCATCTCATCTTTCCAGTGGAATACTTGGTTTGCCAAGTTGATGCCTGGTTCTTCTTTTACCTTCCGAGCGCATATACGCATTGCATATCACATCCCGCATATCATGTCATGTTTTGCATCATGTTGATTGTGCATTGCACCGTGATTTATTGTGGTTCCTTTGTTTGTGTTGTTGCTTTGGGTAGAGCCGGAGACGAGTACGTGAACGAGGAACCTGTTGAGAACGCCTTACGAGGATCCAGCTTTCGACAACTCGAGAACATTGCGCAAGATGACCATACCTCGAAATCACTTCTATCTTTGCTATGCTAGTTGCTCGCTTTGCTATGCCTATGCTGCAATGCCTACCACTTGCTATATCATGCCACCCATATTGCCATGTCAGCCCCTAACCATCTTTTCCTAGCAAACCGCTGATTGGCTATGTTACCGCTTTGCTCGCCCTCTTATAGCGCTTAGTGCAGTGAAGCTGAAGTTTGTTCCTTGTTGAACATGGAGATGTTGTTCCTCTTGGAACATGTTTACTTGTTGGGGATATCACAATATATATCTGCTATAATTAATACATCTATATACTTGGTAAAGGGTGGAAGGCTCGCCTTATGCCTGGTGTTTTGTTCCACTCTTGCCACCCTAGTTTCCGCATACCGTGTTATGTTCTTGATTTCGCTCTTACACGGTTGGGTGATTTATGGACCCCTTGACAGTTCGCTTTGAATAAGACTCTCAGAAGGCCCAACTTTGGTTTTACCATTTGCCACCTAAGCCTTTTTCCCCGGTTTTCGCGAGCCCGAGGGTCATCCTTATTTTAACCCCCGACCGTTCTTCGAAAGTGCGCCAATCTGCTTACTATGGGCCACCACGGGAAACTCGAGGCTTGGTTTTACTCGAGCTAGTCTCATCCGGATGTGCCCGAGAACGAGATATGTGCAGCTCCTATCGGGATTTGTCGGCACAATCGGGCGGCTTTGCTGGTCTTGTTTTATTGTTGTCGAAATGTCTTGTAGTCCGGATTCCGAGATTGATCGGGTCTTCCGAGAAAGAATATCCTTCGCTGACCGTGAGAGCTTATAATGGGCTGTTGGGACACCCGCAGGTAATATCTTTCAAAGCCGTGCCATGTTATGAGGCAGATGGGAGTTTGTTAATGTCCGTTGTAGAAACCCAAGTTGACCTCAAATAAAATACACATCAACCGCGGTGTAACCGTGATGGTCTTTTCTCGCGGAGTCCGGGAAGTGAACACGTGTTGGAGTTATGTCTGACGAAGTAGTTCAGGATCACTTCTTGATCGCTATTAGTTTCACGACCGTGCTTTGCTCCTCTTCTCGCCTCTTTGCTGTAGCCACCATATATGCTAGTTGCTTGCTGCAGCTCCACTTTACTACTCTGCCCTTCCTATAAGCTTAAATAGTCTTGATCTCGGTGTGAGATTGCTGAGTCCTCGTGACTCACAGATACTTCCAAAACAGTTGCAGGTTCCGATGATGCCAGGTGACTCAACCGAGCTCAAGTGGAGTTCGACGAGGAACGTGGTCGCATTATGTGTCTTTTCCTGATGATCAGAGTGGTGCCCAGTTGGGACGATTCGGGATCTGTGTAGCATTTGGGGTATCTTCTTTATTTTGGTTCGTAGTCGGACCTTGAGTGTACTCAATGATGGATGTTTATTTATGTACTGTGAAGTGGCATCGAAGCCAACTATGTATCTCTTCCCTTAATTATTAATGGGTTGTGTGAAGATTACCTCACTTGCACATTGCTTTCAATGCGTTATGCTCTAAGTCGTGCCTCGACACGGGAGATATAGCGATCGGGGCGTATAATGCCATCACGCCTCATCGTGCCACCGCGCCTTCCACAACATCAACAAACTAGAAAGGGCCTTTCTTTGGTCCTGGGTCGATAAGACGACGTGCCAAATGTAAAGTGAATTGAAGGTGGTTTGTCGCCCAAGGAGCACGGAGGCCTTGGGGTTCTAGACACCGACATGTTTGCTCGGGCCTTACGTATCAGGTGGCCATGGTATGAATGGAAGGAGCCAAAAGCTTTGGGTGGGCTTGGGCACCCTTGCATGAAGGAGCACATGGACTTCTTCTATGCCTCAACGACTCATTGTTTTGGGAAACGTGCCAAACAACTTTCGACTCCTGGCTTCTTGGCGGAAACCGAATGACATTGATCCTTGATTTATGAGGCCTCCACGCCAGAAGAAATGGAAAAGTCTGGAAATAATTGATTCTTAAGATCGCCACAACACCGTTTCAT
>JAHIAM010007398.1:0-32189 GCA_021605205.1 Aegilops longissima | reverse complement strand
GGCGCGGTGGTCGAGCCACCGGAGGGCGACGGGCATGGGGACGGGGGAGGAGAAGAGAGGCGGCGCAGGGAGAGAGCGAGGGAGATGGGATCTGGAGGAGGCCGAGGGGAGATCGGGATCGCTGAGCGAGGGAGGAGCGAGGGGATCGAAGCGCTGGCGGCGCCTCAAGGCGAGGCGGTCGGGAGGAGGAACGAGAGGAGGAGAGTGAGGGATCGAGAGAGCGCGCTGGGAGGCTAGGGGTTAGGCGCGGCCGAGCCTCAAGGGGTTTGGTGGCCGGCCTAGTTGGTCGGGCCTAAGAGGCCATTGGTTGATGCCTCTCTCCTCTCTTAAAACTCTTCAAAAAAACAGAAATGCAAAGAAAGAAAGGGAGAGAAAAATAAATGAGTGGACAAGAATTAGGTATGAGGGTATTTTTCCGGACTCGCAAAAATATGCTCGCTCCAAGAAAATAGAAAGGCCATGATGGAAGGAAATAATTCAAATTCATTTGAATATAATTCAAATGGTTTGAATAGGAAGTGGAAGTTTGAAGGCCCAAAATGTTGAGAATTTTTGTGGAGCTCCGAATATGATAAAAGAAATTTAGGGCAAAGGGTTTGAGGTCAACTCGAGCAGAAAAGGCATGGGATATATTTGCAAGTGGTTATGGTGATTCCAAAACAATGGAATATTTATTATAGCTCCCTAATAATATTGGGAGGGTATGTTATAAAGAGAAATCACCATGTGAATCCTCGGTTTAAATGGATCAAAAATCCATACAATTTATTTAGTTGAGTTTTAAGAAATTAATGATATGATGGCATGATGAGATGATGCAATGCAAGAGATGACATGATGAATGCACAAACAAAACAAAACACACGACAAAACTCTAAACCCCGAAGGCAATCAAGCTCCGGTCTTGAAGGCCACAACACTCCACCACTACGAGAGGATCTCGCCCCGAGATCTAGGATGGCACCGGATAGAAAAACGGAAGAGGAAGAGGTAAAACAAAGTTGCTTCTCCGATGCACGAGTGAAACCAAAGAACCTTGAGAGGTTGAACAAAAATGAAAGAAAGAAAACAATGAAGATGAAGAAAGTTGAAAACACTCATAGAAAAGGGAGCACTGATCGAAGAAGAAGGAAACTTGATAAGATGAAAAGAACTTGAAGAGATGACACAACCTCCAAGTTAAATGGATAAGCAAGAAAAGAACATGATCTTGGCAAACGAGACGATGGGTCAAGAGAGCAACATCACAATGCCTTCAAACGAAAAGAATAGAATCTAGATTGTTGGGATAAAGGGATGGAGAAGAAAATGACAACTTCTACCACAAATGAATTTGAATGAAGCATCCTTACAAACAAGGATAGAACGGAGTTGTTTGAAAACAACAACGTAAGAATAAGCTTGTAGTGGGCTTATGAAAACATCTCAAAATTATGAGGTGAGCTTCGCCACCAACGGAAACAATTGATTGGATTTATATCAACCAGGAGACGAGAAACTTATTTCACCGAGAGGACAAATGAAGAACTTGGGTCCTTTATAAGCACCATAAATAGCAACAATCCTTAGGGAAAGCTTTAGGTGAAATATAGCCCAAGACAACTCCAATGAAGAGATTGATGGATTTAAAATACCTCATTCTTGACAACATGTGAATCATGAAACACGTAAATCAAATTGTCGAGAATGACATAACACCACCTCAAATGATAAGGTAGAACAAATTGCACTTCAAATGCAAGAAGAAGAATACTTGAACTCCTCAAAACAAAACATGTGTTGAACACCACGCTTATTTTGAAGTATGGCTTGACGGATCTTAACTCCGAGAGAAATCTTGATGAACAATTGAAGAATGAAAAGAATCCTTGAGGAAGCACCATGTAGAGCCTCCATGATGAACTCCGTAACCAAAAGGGTGATAAAAGAAAGAGAAGTTGACAACACAAGGTGAAACCTTGCAGTGATAAGATGAAGCTTTGAAATGATATAGCCGAGAAAACTTGGACCGGAAAGAAAGATGAACAAATGAAATCAAGAATTTTGATGAACCTCCGAATAAGGAATTGAATTTACTCGATGAAACAAGAATAAGAATTACATTATGCTGATCCTTCACCAATTAAATTGATGACAAGCAATGGATTTGGCATACTACTTATTCTCAGAAAGGATTAAGATAGATATGGCGCAAACTTGGGAAGGTCTTCAATGAACCACCGTAGGATTGGAAAGAACGAATGAATCTATATGATAACGAAGGAAGTGAAATTTTGAACGAACCACCGTAAGAATTGAGAATGAACGAGCAAAGGCACAATTCACCGGGAAGAATTGGAAACGAATGAAGATATTAGAAGGATTTAGATACAAGAACTAATAGATGATGAACTGATTGGAGAATACTTGAATGATGCACCGTAAGATTTGGAGAGTGAGATGTTGAGAATGAATAATTGAGATGATGGGCCCCGAGAATCAAACTGAAAAGACTCAAATGCTCCGGTGGGTGAAAAGAATTCTCACAATCTAAAACAATTATGAGAGGATGGCAACAAACTAGAACCATGAATCTTGAAGAGAATGGAGCAAGATTAAAGAGAAACTCTTCTTCGTCTTCAAAATTCGAGAATGACGACGAGAAACATCACCATGAATTGTTGAGGCACCGAATGAAAATTAGAAAGGTTGACCCATCGATGAAAAGAATTTGAAAGATCTTGGAGAAAGACATTTGACTGATGATAATTCATCCTTAAATCAAACTTTGCAATGAATTTGGGAATAGCTCCGAAAAATTAGAAGAGTTAGGTAAGATCCTGAAAAGACCTGTGGGTTAGGGCCCACTCAAAAGAACCACCGCTGAACAATTGTTTGAAAAGAGAGATTGCACCGTTGAATTAAATGGCTTGAATGAGATAGCATCCTCAAAAGAACTTGAGTGAATTGAGAATGGAAACTAGAATCTTCTCGAGATATCTTCAACACTCCTAACAATTGAATAGCGAGAAATGGATGATTAAGAGATGCACCGACATGAGAAAACATTTGAAACGAGGAAGGAATATGATCAACACCAAAACTTGACTTGAATCCACCGGAGAAGAAAATTAGAATGGAACAATGATAAGGTAAAAGCTTCTTTAGCGCCTTCATGAGAAATCACCGGATAAAACATTAAAGGAAAAGAATGAAGAAACTTCACTCAACAAAATGGATACTTGATTAAGAAATCTGAGTCCTTAAGAAAAGGGTGGAGGGCGGAAAACAAAGGCAACTTAGGTCGGATGAAACGAACACCGCTGAGAAAAAGCTTAGAATTGATCTTGCTAATGTTGGAATGATCGGATCCACTTGAAGAGAAGCACGCCGTTGAGAAAAGAATTGAGATGACAAGCTCAAGATCAAGAAGGATTAGTATTCACATAGCAATATGAGAACACCATTTAGAATGAGGTATGGAATCAACACTTAGCATTGAAGCAACTTGAATACCACAAACGGAACAACAAAAAACAAAGGATTTGGCTTGTAGAATAAGCCGAACAAATACATATGATAGAGATTTACCCAATCCCATATCATGCATCCGTGGAAAGATATTCTAGGAGCTACTTGAATTCCCACCTATAAACTCCCAAACTTTCTGGTTATGCAATCAGGTGTTGGGGACACAGGGACACAAAATATATCACCCAAACTAACAATACCTAGATCCAAATTGATCCATCCTTCAACACATAACCAAGAAATCCTCGAAATCGTGGTACCTCGACCTTCAAAAACATCCGTTATACAAGTCATGGCAATACTCCCACTCGCCACAAAGATCGGGCTATCGTGGTTATCTCACCAACAACTGCACAAAAGAGATTTCGATGTCGGTAAACTCAGGTATTCAAGAATCTGCAACGATAAAATTGTGACGACAACACCTCGAGCTCAACTCCCCGGACACCGCCACAACCCCTAAATGTCGAGGCACCAAGAACAATGTCCTCGCCACAAAACCATCGAACGATTCCAAGATACCCGCGTGATCCTAAAATAAATTTAGTGAAATTTGAGGAGAGAAAAGTCAAAGTTCTACGTCAGATACCTCACCAGAGCGATTTAAGGGACCGAGGAGTAAAAGAATCCTACTCGATATATATAATCCTAAGACTCAAAACATTTTCCGTTCTAGACTCAACAACGCCAGAAACAATCAAGTAGGGGCTCTTAAGTCGGGAAGGCTCGATTACCAACTTGTAACGCCTCGATGCGGTTATATCTCCCACGTGTCGGGCACCGACTTAGAGGCATAACCGCATTGAAAGCAATGTCGCAAGTGAGGTAATCTTCACACAACCCATGTAATACATAAGGGAAAGAGATACATAGTTGGCTTACAATCGCCACTTCACACAATACATGAGTAAAACATTACATCATACAGATACAATCAAGGTCCGACTACGGAACCAAAATAAAAGAAGACTACCCCAAATGCTACATGATCCCCGATCGTCTCCAACTGGCTCCACTATCGATCAACTGAAACGAAACAACACAATGAACAAGATCTTCATCGAGCTCCTCCTTGAGCTCGAAAAGGCCACCGCACGGGTTTCACCGGCACCGCAAACTGGTTTGAAGTATCTGTGAGTCACGGGACTCAGCAATCTCACACCCCGAGATCAAGACTATTTAAGCTTAAAGGTAGGGCAAGGTAGTGAGGTGGAGCTGCAGCAAGTTTACTCAGCATATATGGTGGCTACATACGCAAATGAGAGCGAGAAGAGAAGGCAAAAGCACGGTCGAACAACTATGATCAAGAAGTGATCCTGAAACTACTTACGCCAAACATAACTCCAACATCAGTTTCACTTCCCGACTACCGAGAAGAGACCATCACGGTTACACACGCCGTTGGTGTATTTTAATTAAGATCAACTTCGGTTTTCTACAACCGACATTAACAAATTCCCATCTGCCACATAACCGCTGGCACGGCTTTCAAAGTTCAAACCTCGCAGGGTGTCCCAACTTAGCCCATGATAAGCTCTCGCGATCAACGAAGGATATTCTTCCCCGAAGACCCGATCAGTCTCGAATCCTGCCACAAGACATTTCACAAGAATAAAACAAGACCAAAGAAGCCACCGATGCCGACAATCCCGATAGGAGCTGCACATATCTCGCTCAGGCAACACCGATGAGACATCCTACGAGTAAAACCAAACTCGAAGTTGCCCGAGGGGCCCCAGCAGTCACTGGTTCGGACCAGCACTTAGAGAAGCACCGTCCGGGGCTAAATAAAGATGACCCTTGGGCTCCGGAAACCCAAGGAAAAAGGGCATAGGTGAGGCAAATGGTAAAACCAATGTTGGGCCTTGCCGAAAAGTCTTATTCAAAGCGAACTGTCAAGGGGGTCCCATAAATCACCCGACCGCTTAGGGACGCAAAACCGGGAACATAATACCGATATGACGGAAACTAGGGCGGCAAGAGGGAACAAAACACTGCATAAGGCCGAGCCTTCCACCCTTTACCAAGTATATAGATGCATTAATTAAATAAGATATATTGTGATATCCCAACAAGTAAACATGTTCCAACAAGGAACAACATCTCCATGTTCCAACAAGGAACAAACTTCATCTTCACCGCAACTAACAACGCTATAAGAGGGCTGAGCAAAGCGGTAACATAGCCAAACAACGGTTTGCTAGGAAAGGATGGTTAGGGCTTGACATGGCAATATGGGAGGCATGATAAGCAAGTGATAGGCATCGAGCATAGGCATAGCAAAAGAGCGAGCAACTAGCAAGCAAAGATAGAAGTGATTTCGAGGGTATGGTCATCTTGCCTGAAATCCCGCAAGGAAGAAGAACGAATCCATGAAGAAGACAAACGGATGTAGTCGAACGAATCCTCACAACTCCGAACGAAACCAAGCTAACGAGAGAAGCAACCCGAAAGAAACAAACAACATAGTAAACAACCATCACATAACATGGCATGATGCACAAACAAGTATGATGCATGTCCGTTTAAATAGCATGGCATGGCAATATGCACAAACAACACTACAAGTTATGGAGCTCAATATGCAACGGGTTGCATATTGACAAAACACCACAACACTTATTTAGTTCTCTCTCTCGTTAGGTACTCAACAATATTAAATGTTATTAAACATGGCAAGAGGTGAAGCATAATGAAACTACCTATCTAGGCAAGTTTAAATGAGGCCGAAACAACGAACAACAATTCCGAAAATCCCCATATGCAAAATTATGGATTCGGTACTGATCTGACCTAAAGCATATTTTAGAGTTGTTAAACATGCAAAGTAAAGCTACCATGTTAAACTAGGCATTTTCTACCCCATTTACATATATAAATTATTTAAACCGAAGTTACGGTTATTTAGTTATGAAATAAATCATTTTAGCATGGCATTTAAGCAAATTAATGCAAACAACAATTTTAACCATTTAAATGTTGTTATCATGATGCGGATGACATGTGCAAGTTATGCAATTTTTAATGAAAAAGTTGACAAGAGCATTATGAAGCATTGTGTCACCGTGGGGAAGAAAGGGTGCCACGACAACGAATCCAAAATGGTGCCACGGCAACATATCGGTTCCGTAGCTCACGGAGATCCCGTGCAAAGGGAAGTGGACGGTCATGCAAGAAGGTGGGTGATCCCGACACCGGTTCCCACGGAACGATGGCATGGCCAAAGAGGGGCATCGCAAGGACAATCGGCACGGCGATCGCCACGGGTTATACCTTCGGATCGTGCAATCGGACGGTCGAAGCCAGAGAGGGAAGTAGACGCTCACGGGTCGCCGAGGGAAGTAGAGGAAGTAGTCGCTCGCGATGATCGCTGAGGGAAGTAGTGGTACACGCGACGGTAGAGGAAGTAGCGCCACGCTCGCTTTCAAGAGGTACTTGACGGGTCCGAATCCTTCGGGTTGTCGGGTACTTGCGGTCTCGCGATGGTAGTCGACACGCGAGGGGAAGTAGACGCTCATGTTCGGCGGTAGTGGTACATCTCGCCATCGGAAGTAGTTGTTCGCGTCCCGTGATGTTCGGGGTCCACGGGTCTTCGAGGGTCGACGGTAGTGGTACTTGACGCAACATGTAGTCGAACTTGGCGATCCGAAGGGGTACTTGACGAAATCCACAACGTAATGCAGTCGCACGCCGTAGTCGGACTTGACAAAAATCACACCGCCTCGGTTTTGAACTTCGTGAGCAGCGCGATCGCAGTACATGGGGAGGCTACACCGGTCCCAAGGCAAGCAGCGGGCAACGGCAACGAAGCAGAGATGGCAGCAAAGCGCATCGGGTACCAGGAGGTGGAGCTCAACCAAGGAGGCTCGGGAGGACCGAAACCGAGGCGGGATGAGGCCACAGGGCGCGGGCGACGAGCTGCGGCCGCCGGGCGAGGGAGATGGAGCCGCAAGGCGGACGAGGCGGCAGGAGGGAGAGATGGCGCGATCCGCCAGAAGAGGCGGAGGCGGCAAGCCGGCGAGGAGACCGGGCGCAGGGACGGATGGCGCCGGTGGAGGAAGGAGCACGGTGGCGCTTATGGCCCGAGGGCCGCCGGAGTTGGCCGGGCGCTGGCCGCAGGGCACGGAGGGCCGCTGGGGCTCGCCGGAAGGAGGGCGACGCGAGGTGGGGGCGCCAGAGTTGGGACGGCGGGCGCTTGAGAAGACCGGCGGGCGCTGTGGTCGAGCGACCGAGGGCGACGGGCATGGGGACGCTGGGGAGGAGAAGAGAGGCGGCGAGGGAGAGAGCGAGGGGAGATGGGATTGGGAGGAGGCCGAGGGAGATCGGGATCGGCTGAGCGAGGGAGGAGCGAGGGATCGAGCGCGGGCGCGCGCCTCGGGATGCGGTCGGGAGGAGGGAACGAGGAGGAGAGGAGGGATCGAGAGAGAGCGCTGGGAGGCTAGGGTTAGGCGCGCTGGGCCTCAAGGGGTTTGTGGGCGGCCTAGTTGGTCGGGCCTAAGAGGCCGGCTGGTTGGCTTCTCTCCCTCTCTTAAAACTCTTCAAAAAAAAAGAAACGCAAAGAAAGAAAGGAGAGAAAAATAAATGAGTGGACAAGAATTAGGGTATGAGGGTATTTTTCCGGACTCGCAAAATATGCTCGCTCCAAGAAAATAGAAAGGCCATGATGGAAGGAAATAATTCAAATTCATTTGAATATAATTCAAATGGTTTGAATAGGAAGTGGAAGTTTGAAGGCCCAAAATGTTGAGAATTTTGGTGAGCTCCGAATATGATAAAAGAAATTTAGGGCAAAGGGTTTGAGGTCAACTCGAGCAGTAAAAGGCATGGGATATATTTGCAAGTGGTTATGGTGATTCCAAAACAATGGAATATTTATTATAGCTCCCTAACAATATTGGGAGGGTATGTTATAAAGAGAAATCACCATGTGAATCCTCGGTTTAAATGGATCAAAAATCCATACAATTTATTTAGTTGAGTTTTAAGAAATTAATGATATGATGGCATGATGAGATGATGCAATGCAAGAGATGACATGATGAATGCACAAACAAAACAAAACACACGACAAAAACTCGGAAACCCCGAAGGCAATCAAGCTCTGGTCTTGGGGCGCCACAAGAGGGTTCTTTCCTAAGTATCCATGTATGGCAACGGAGGTGGTTTTATGTCACGTCCCCTGAGGCACAAAGTGGGTGGCCACCTCGAAGTTCCGCCTGGCCTCCTCACAACTAGCGCCTTGGACCGACGAGGACAGAATTGGGGCCCACCGGTGATGTTCCAAAGATCGCAGTAACCGCATCCGAGAGCTTGAGAGGGACATTAACCTTGTCAAGATAATGCAAGTGATGTTAATCCGACGGATGTTGCCATGCTAACGCCGCCTCCGGATGTGGGAATTCAATCCAGAGGGTCCGCTGGACTATCAAGCACTTCTTCGGACTAAAGCTCAAAGGATGTGCAAATTATCCTTCTGACCGAAAGTAAATGTCCGGACACCACCGAGGATGCGGGCCTAAGCTGTATTTGTCATAATTGTTTATTCTGAAATTATCCATGGCCAGGAATGGCTCAGCTAGGCGAAGAGAATCAGGTGTCCGGCGCCACTTCCCGAAGGCTCGCCTGTCCCGCCATGGCCAAGATGCTTGACCGGCACTCAGCAGAATGCCCTCGTGGAAAGACAAGGAAGAACGAAGAAACCGAACTTCACACGCCACATCCGAACCGGGAATTGTTGCCTCCCTAAGGAGGATAGTCGGAAGGGGAGGCTAAGGCCTCCTCCCCGCTGGAAGAAGAGGGCCCCAAGACTCGGAGATGGATACGCCCAAACCAAGGAAAAATATATCGCAGGGGGCTCTCGCCGACGGAACCCTCACTGCCGTGCTCCACTCAACGGGCCAGCCTCACCGAGCTGTAAGTTAATTTTTAATTCAAGGTACCGCTTCTCCTAGATCAATAACCAGGATTCGCTTTTTTGCGCCTGCTAGCAGCCCTTCTCAACAGAGTTCGCCTTCAGGGATCTTCCTCCGAGATGATGGAGAGCGAGACCCCACCCACCTCTCCAGCCATGAAGCGGGCGACACCGAGGTGTCATCACGGAGGAGTCCGGATCCGCCAAGCCGGAAGCAGATGCGTAGAGCCGCCTCGAGCCCGAGCGCTTGGCTCCCACGAGGGCGGCGGGAAGAGTCCGACAAAGTTTGATGTCCCACCGACATACCGACGGGTTTATCGGAGCGAAGCTGCGCTTCGGAGGAGCACCGCCATTAATGAGCGCTGTGCTCAAGAAGATTTCATCCGCTACAAGCGGTTTGAATGAGGCATTTACAAGTCTGCTTAGAGGCTTTGAGGTATGCAATGAAGAATACACTGCTTTTGGCTATGAGGCACGCTGTTAGGTGTGCTCCATCTAGATAGTAGCCTCGAGACTCGCTGTTCGCCTTAGGCGGCAAACGGGGATCATAAATCAATGATTGCGCCAAATACGCAGGTACTCGTGAGTCCGCCACCACCAGGCCGCTAAAGTTGTCGAATCGACCAGCAGATTCGACGATTGATGCCGATATCACGCTGGTGAACGAGCGCTGGACAAATCACAAGGTGTGTGCTCGCCTTCCTTTGTATAGGAAAATATGGAGGCGACATGATATTAATGTAATATGTTCGGACTCCGTGATGGTGTCTGCTGCTGTGGAGGCCCTCGAGGGCGTAACTTGTCCATGCCAAGGAGCAAGTTCGAAAGTTATAATGCGGCTGCCCTAACGGCAGTCAAGAATTGAGAGCCGAACAGGCTGCTCATCCCCAAGCGAGGAAAAGATAGCCGAAATGGCTATGGAGTTAAAAATGCCACGACGCGTATGAGCTCCTTAAAAGGAGCATAAGGATAGTTCGCCGAAGCTGGACAAGGCACTTAATGCCACCAAGGAAATATAGACCTCACTCAGGTGCGCGGAGGAACTTCATCGCCGGTAAAATCGCGGCCGAGGTCTTTACTTGCTGCGGACGGTTTTTCGATCCGGCACGCCCTCGATGGACGCTGAACTCGCGAAGCGTGATGCAGATTTGGCGAAGAGCAGCCGACGCTGCAAGTTCTTCGAGGATCAGGGTGATAAGGAAGTGGAGAAGTTTTTCCGTCGCATTCAATGCTCCCACTCGCCCGCTGCCGTTAAGGACAAGATGGCTGCCAAGCGGAGCTTCACAGCTGTCCAGCTTGCAATGCGGGTTGTGATAGACTATCTTTGGTCAAGGGTCCTAAGACGGACAGCTATTTTCGCTGGTGCAGCAATTCTGGGGCCGGCCTCGGATCGACGCCATAAGGAGGGCGGCGTGCATAGAGGGTGCACGAATGGCTCTTGCCCGCCAAGCTAGCCTATTGGACGGATATGGAGGCCACCATTATAGCGACTCCAGATCCGGCGGGGGCCAATATCCCCCGAGCACTACTTGGTGCAGGTCACGTAGGTGCCCGCCTAATAGAGGCGCAGTGCTCAAGAATGTCTTGTTCGAGTGATGAACCAATCATTGTAGAAACCAATGTTTATAAGTTGATTATGAAACAGTATTTATTATACTGCTTGCCTGAAAATATGATTGTGTCCTCAGTATGTATATATATATATATATATATATATATATATATATATATATATATATATATATATATATATATATATATATATATATATATATATATATATATATATATATATATATATATATATATATATATATATATATATATATATATGAATATGTAATCCAAAGTTAGCAATGTTATTTCAGCCCCACGCAGATAATGCGGGGTGTTCGCGAATATGCTTAATCACACTTGATCCAACGCCTTGGTCCATTAAGGAGGTGAGCGATGTCTAACTAGGCAACCGGACTATATAGCTGTAACACTTTCGCTAGCCATGGAGTTCAACGTTGGGGCTACTATGTAGCTCCCGGTACCTTCGCATGCATCCGAATACGGGCGTTGCGGTGTACATGACCGAAACGGTCCTTCGTTAATGCGGAGGATCCTAAAGATTCTCGATAAGTTCGAGTGGTTGAACAGCCTCTCGCTGATCATGACAACCAGTTTCGCTTTCATCGAGGTGCTCGTCCGAATAACCAGGCACAATCGCAGAGTTCTCCTTGGCCACCTTAGCCGATAATAACGAACGTAAGGCGGCAAACCCAGGAGCCGGGCAAACCCAACATTTGACCAAATACATGATTCAGAGCTGCTGCATATAAGGCCAAACTCGTGACGCCGAACACTCCCGAAGGTATCCGGACTTTATAATAGACGATGGGCTGAAGAATGCCCATTGATTATAAACCCGTGTTTCCGTGTACATGTGTTAATCTGTTGTATGAAATGCCAATAACGGCAAGATCCTCTCGTGGGTATTCAACCCATGGATGGCTAAACAACAAGAGGCAATAGAAAAGGTTTACACAGGGGCTTAATCTAAAAACCTGTTGAACGGGCCCCGCGCACGCCCGCACCTTTGTCTCCATTGTGCCGTATCCTCGAAGGGTATCGCGCGAACGCTGTGTGTGGAAAAGAAAACTCGAGAAGAGTACAACGAAGTATGCGCGGATAATAAAAGTGTAAGATGTTGGTCTGCCCGTAAGGTTGAGCCAAGTGTGGGGCTGTATTGAGTATTTATAGACCCCGTGTCCACTATGGATTATATACGGTGCCCTCGATTCAATTTATCCGCGACCGGACTCGCCTAACCGAAGTGCTGTGGTCTTTAATGACCAGTCATGTTTTCTGATTTTGGAGGCCGCTTATAGTCCGCCGCTAAGGCCGCCGCGAGTTCCTCCGCTGCGTGAAGAGCGCCTGTGATTCCGCTTAACGGTGATGACGCCACGGGACCGCATCTTGAGTGTAAGGTAGCTATAGTGCGGCAATGCGCTGAAGCGGGCGAAGGCCGTTCTTCCAAGCAATGCATGATAGTTGCTTTGGAAGGTGTGATGATGAAGAATAGCTTCGCTTCGAGTTTCCTCGAGAGCCAATGTTACCTCCAAGACGATGGAGCCCTCGCCGGGCTTCAATGCTCGTATCACCCTTCAAAGGTGGTGTTGCTTTTGGTTAATTTCGATGGGTCTATCCCCATTCTCGTGGATAGTGTCCTCATATATTAAATTGAGATCGATGCCGCCATTCATAAGGACGGGTGAGATGGTATCCGTGATTATTGGGTCAAGCACCAAGGCCTTTGATCCTCCGCCCGAATACTAGTTCAGCCGTCCGAGTGATCGAACGTGATCGGATAAGACGCCCAAGGGTTAGTTGTGAGTATGATGGGTACTATATCGAAGCTGCCTCTATGCACATGTTCGTGCTTCTCATGGTTGTGTGAGTCGCGGGATCATGCTCACTGCTTTAACTCGCGGAATTTTTTCTGCCCCCTGTTCGGCCGGGCGAGGTTCATCCTCGCCTTCACTTGGTGTTTCCTTCCTTGTGTTCGCATTTAATTTGCTGCCTGCTTGAAGACCCAGACTTCTATGCGTGGTTTGCAAGGGTGCCATGAATTTGGCATAGTCTGTCTAGGACTCTATTCGCATCGGACGGTCCTCTTTACCGCCTTTTAAATGGCTTCTTTTGTCGATCAGGTCGAGATCCCTTGAATCCGCATGAACTGCTGTGTTATCCGGCTCTTCCTTGTTTTGGCTTGTGTTTATTACGCCATGGCTTTCCTGCTGCCATCCCTTATTTTGATGTGCTGGGTCGCTGGTGCCTTTACGGGCTAGCCAGCTATCTCACCCGCAAAAGCGGGTCATGAGGCTTGTTAAGGCTGCCATTGTCCTCGCTTTCTTGGCCGAGGTAAATCGGGCAGCCACTCGTCAGGATGTTGTGTTTGAATGCCGCTAAAGCTTCGCATCCTGACAATCAACAATTTGGTTTTTCTTAGTGAGGAATCTGTTCCAAAGCTTATGGGCGGACTCTCCGGTTGTTGGATTATGTGACTTAAATCACAAGATCCGGAGGCCGGACATAGGTCACTTGAAAATTGGCCCTGAAAGCGCCCTCGAAGTTCCTCCCAACTCCCAATTGAATTTTCGGGAGGCTTTTCAACCAGTGTCGGGCTGGTCCTTCAGCTTGAGGGGAAAGTATTTGATGGCATGGAGGTCATCCCCACGAGCCATATGTATATGGAGGATAAAATCCTCAATCCGCATAATTGGTCTATCGTCTCGTCAGATGCTCTATATTCACAGGTTTAAAGCCCTGTGGAAATTCATGGTCCAAGATTCGACAAAGCATGAGCAGCCCTTTGTATCCGGACGTGTTGTGGCATGCCGCCGGCTATTGTTGTGTCCGTGTTTATTCAACTAGGACGAATCATTTTGGTGACCATAGTCCTCGCCGGTGTGTCCATTGATCCATAAATGGACCTGGCCGCCCCATCTTCTTATCCAGTGTTCACGGGATCGTGGCGCGCCGGTAGCCGCTTTGTTGCGTTATGAAGTGGTACAGCTTCGCCGTCAATTCCGGCAGAGCTTTGCTTTTGGATAGTTTTGTATGGCGATCATCGCCAGATTTTTCTTCAAAGGTTCAGCACTTTATTCCATCTATGGTTGAGTTGCTTCTCAGCGGCTTTGAGCCGTTGCTTCGCTTATTTAGAATGCTTGGCAGCGGCCATAAGCTTCTTCGTGGAGGTTATCTTTTTCCACGTGTTTTTCGGATGATGAATGCATCGTCGTCCGGACTGTTTTCTTGTGCTGGTTCGGTTTGATGACCTCGTCTGTCGGGATCATTGTCCTCGGCGCCTGCTTCAACTATGCTCGGGTGGCCTGGTTCGCCTCGCCCATCGCTGAGTCCATATGGTCGTTGTTGCCTTCGGAGTTGACTGTAGTATCGATCCTCTAGCGCCCCGCCGCTATTTTTACCGTTCTGGACTTAGAACGCGCGTGTGTCGCCGCTGCCCAGGGGTTTTATCTTCTCGATTGTCGCTTTGTCCTCTTTGGGCGATCCTCCATGTATATGTCGTGACGAGGCAGAAGTCCAGCTACCATAGATTCCGGATCTTCTCCCCGCATCGCCGCCCATACCGCCGATGCCTTCGAGTCGAAATCAGGCACGCCGGTTAAATCATCGACCGTGGCTATGAAGTGGTGGTGGTGGGCAACGAATTTCTTTGTCGCCGCTTCCCACTCGAGTCGGACATAGTTTGGCCCAGAATTTCGTCAAAGAGAGAGTTTTCAACGAAGTTCAACATGTCGCCAAAGGGCGAAGTGCCGAAGATGTCCGCAGCGGTGAACTCCATTACCGAGCCCAACCTGGCTCGACCGGGCTAGGTAGTGCGCGGACCGAACCAACATCCGGATACGAATCCAGGGTCCGGAGTCACAGTGCCACCACAGCAGGTAAGGCCCGTGTTTGGCCTCCACCGCCGATAAGTGTGCGACCTGTGGGCGGGTCCAGCCTCCGCCCCAGGGCAATATGGCTCGCTCCGGATTTAGGTCCGAGGCTATCGGGGCGATACCTCGAGCTTTGTCCGACAACAAGTCTAAGCCGCGCTCATCGTGGTTCGTCCGGTGCCTCGGCATAGGAACGAATCCGCCGGGCGATCCAGCCTCCGCGATATCCGCAGGTAATTCAGGTTTATGATCCCGATCCGTGGCCGTGGGCGAAGCTATCGATCTGCTCCACTGCCAAGCTTAATTGGCTCGCAGGACGATTGCCGCCAACACGTAAGATCTGTCCGGGAGAAAGGTCTCACCGGGACCGTGTTGTTGATGATGGTTGAAGGAGCCATCGAGCCCCGTGAGCAACGGCTACGCAGGAACTCTCAATGAAAGCACCAATGTCGGTGTCAAAACCGCGGATCTCGGTAGGGGTCCCGATCTATGCGCTTAGGCTGATGGTAACACGGATGTTTACCTGTGTTCAGCCCTCTCGATGGAGGTAAAACCCTACTTCCTGCTTGATTAATATTGAAGATATGGGTAGTACAGAGTAGATCTACCACGAGATCGTAGAGGCTAAACCCTAGAAGCTAGCCTATGATGGTATGATTGTAACCGTGGATCGGCTTTAGGATTCAACCTCTCCGGTTTATATAGGCACCGGAGAGGACTAGGGTTTACATGGAGTCGGTTACAAGGAAGGAAATACAATATCCGGATCGCCAAGCTTGCCTTCCACGCCAAGGAAAGTCCCATCCGACACGAGTCAAGTCTTCGCCTTGCATCTTCACGCCCATAGTCCGGACGATGTATACAGTCCTGCTGTCCGGATACCCCTAATCCAGACTCCTCAATGGGTACTTGGTATGTTGACTTTTATGTAGACTTCGACAACGGCACCGTAAATCCTTCTGCTACGCCTTGAGCTTATGCTGGTTTTCCCTCAAGAGGAGAGGATGATGCAGAGAAGCGTAAGTATTTCCTCAGCTTTTGAGAACCAAGGTATCAATCCAAAGAGGAGGCCACGCGCAAGTCCCTCGCACTCTACACAAAACAAATAGCTCAACGCAACCAATGCGATTAGGGGTTGTCAATCCTTCACAAATACTTACTTAAAGTGAGATCTCGATAGAGATGATAGATAATATTTATGGTATTTTTGGTATAAATATGCAAAGTAAAATAAAAGGCAAAGTAAAAAGGAAAGCAATAATAAAGCGTAGGAAGATTAATATGATGAGAATAGACCCGGGGGCCATAGATTTCACGAGTGGCTTCTCTCAAGAGCATAAGTATTTTACGGTGGGTGAACGAATTACTGTTGAGCAATTGACAGAATTGAGCATAGTTATGAGAGTATCTAGGTATGATCATGTATATAGGCATCATGTCCGAGACAAGTAGACCGACTCGCCTCGATCTACTACTATTACTCCACTCATCGATCGTATCCAAGATGCATCTAGAGTATTAAGTTAATGAAAACAGAGTAACGCCTTAAGCAAGATGACATGATGTAGAGGGATAAATTCATGCAATATGATAAAAAACCCATCTTGTTATCCTCTATGGCAACAATACAATACGTGCCTTGCTGCCCCTACTGTCACTAGGAAAGGACACCGCAAGATTGAACCCAAAGCTAAGCACTTCTCCCATTGCAAGAACTACCAATCTAGTTGGCCAAACCAAACGGATAATTCGAAGAGACTTGCAAAGATAACCAATCATACATAAAAGAATTCAGAGAAGATTCAAATATTGCTCATAGATAATCTTGATCATAAACCGACAATTCATCGGTCACAACAAACACACCGCAAAAAGAAGATTACATTGAATAGATCTCCACGAGAGAGGGGGAGCACATTGTATTGAGATCCAAAAAGAGAGAAGAAGCAATCTAGCTACTAACTATGGACCCAAAGGTCTGAAGTAAACTACTCACACTTCATCGGAGAGGCTATGATGATGATGTAGAAGCCTCCATGGTGGATTCTCCTTCCATGGAGCTCCTAACAGGCCCCAAGATGGGATCTCGTGGATACGTAAAGTTGCGGTGGTGGAATTAGGTTTTGGCCCAGATTCGATCTGTTGGGGGTACGAGGTATATATAGGAGGAAGGAGTACGCCGATGGAGCTCGGGGCCCACGAGGCAGGGGCGCCGCCCACCTCGTGGCCGCCCCCTCCTTTCTTGACCGAGGGTCCAAGTCTCCGGATCATATCTCGATGAGAAAATCACGCTCCCCGGTTTCATTCCGCTTGGACTGTCGATATTTCGCTTTCTTCAAACACTACAATAGGCAAAAACAGCAATTTCGTCTGGGCCTCCTGCTAATAGGTTAGTCCCAAAAGTAATATAAAAGTGGAAAATAAAGCCCAATATGGTCCAAAACAGAGATAATATAGCATGGAGCAATCAAAAATTATAGATACGCTTGGAGACGATCAACCAGTATGCAACAAGATTCCTACTCACTAATATTTTTGTGCAAAATTTTCATTTCCATGCTCGTGGATTTTTATTTATATGATGAGTATAAGGAGATGTCCTTTTGATTTCTGCCGTTCTCAGAAGATACCCTTTACGGCAGTATAGAGGAACCACATCGAATGATATGGAAGGGTTTATTGATATGATTGCTGAGGGGAAACGAGGAAAGTTTTTGATGCAAGAATTACTAGCATACATTTTCCTGCTCAGCATTTTGCAATATTTTCTAGTAGATGTTTAATTGGTCGAGGAAACTCGAAACCTTAGTGCCCCTAATATTGTTATTTTGTGCTATGCCT
Organism: Aegilops longissima; assembly: GCA_021605205.1. Lineage (NCBI taxonomy): Eukaryota > Viridiplantae > Streptophyta > Magnoliopsida > Poales > Poaceae > Aegilops > Aegilops longissima. The sequence goes on along the minus strand of JAHIAM010007398.1, from coordinate 14,480 downwards.
TGTTTCGTGATAACACTTTTAGTCTAGGCGCTATTATTGCCAAGAGGTTAAATCTAAACCGCATGAAGGGTCCCATCTTGGGAGGTATCTCCGCGCCAAGCCAACAAGACACTTTAACATACCTATTAGGCATTATGAGAAAGAATAAAAGTTGTTGCCTCCTGTTTTTCTAGACTATAAGAATATGGTAGCACATGATTTTATTGTTAAGAATGAGAAAAGATGCTAGACTATAGACCCACATTTGATAAAAGCCACTTTGAGACTATTACTTGCCTCGCTTCCTTCTTTGTTTAACTTATTTTCAGTAAGTATCTTGTTCTCACGGAGGCATTTCATGCCTACTGTACCTCACATCAGCTCCAGAGCTGAGCCGGAGCCACAACCTGATTCTCCCCGCACCTGCTTATCGCTGGCACCCCGAGGTTCCATCTCAAGACGACCCCAACTACAACTTTGATATCCACTGTGTCACCAGGGTTCTAGACCAACTTAGGCCAAAAGCCTAAGCTCATGGGCGATGTATTTCTCAATCGACATTACATTCATGTTCACACACTCATTCTAGTTGTCAGTGCTCATACTTTTTCATTGAACTATCCTTGCTAGTTTATTTCCCTTTTTATGCTTTCTGCTTGTGTGTTTGATAAACCTTAATAAAAACTAAAAAATTAGTTGTAGCTTTTAGCTAGTTTACTTTCCATGCCTGTAGTAGTAGTAATTAAAAAGAAAATCCAAAATATTTATTGTTCTTCTTTGCTTGTTGGGAGCTTTCCGTAAATAATTTTATTTCTTTTCTTTTCTTTGGGGGTCTAGAGGAGAAGACCATAATGAAAATGTTGAAGTGGCTCTTATATGCATTATTGTTGATTTAACAAAGAGCCCATATTAACTTGTCTTCTCCTTTCTCGAGATGCTTGCAGATTCCAAATTTACTCCAATGCACGGCACTATTATTATTATACACATCGCTCGTCGCAAGTGAAAGGCAATAATGACGATATATGATGGACCGATTGAGATGAGAGAAGCTGGTATGAACTCTAATTCTCTTGTTTTTGTAAATATGATTAGTTCATCGCTCCTCGATTCAGCCTATTATGAATGAAACATGTTCGGCAGCTACAATTAGAGATTATAGTTGCTTATGCCATGCTTAATTAGCTAGGAGTTTATAATGGTTTACCTTATGCCAACATGCTATTAAAATGGTTGTGATGTGGTATGATAGGGTGGTATCCTCCTTGAATGATTTGAGTGACTTGACTTGGCACATGTTCACACATGTAGTTGAAACAAAATCAACATAGCCTTCACGATATTTATGTTCATGGTGGATTATATCCCACTCATGCTTGCACTCAATGTTAATTAATTTTAATGCATGTTCATGACTATTGTCGCCTCTAGTTGGTCGCCTCAGCCTTTTTCTAGCCTTCACTTGTACTAAGCGGAATACCGCTTGTGCATACACTTCTATAAACCCCAAAGTTATTCCATATGAGTCCACTATACCTTCCTATATGCGGTATCTACCTGCTGCTCCAAGTAAATTTGTATGTGTCAAACTCTAAACCTCCAAATGAAATTCTGTTTTGTATGCTCGAATAGCTCATGTATCAACTAGGGCTGTCTCAGATCTTCCATGCTAGGCGGATATTCTCAAGAGGAGTGGACTCGCCTCACTCACGAGAAAATGGCTGGTCACCGGGATGCCCAGTCCCATGCTCTAAGCAAATCAAATCGAAATAATTGCAAACAAAACTCCCCAGTGACAGTTGTTAGTTGGACGGCACTGTTATTTCGACCAGCCGTGGAGTGTGCTTGTTGGTGGTGGGGAGTACAAACTTTACCATTCTGTTTGGGAACCGCGATAATGTGTGTATCATGGAAGATATCGAGATCTCTCGGTTGTTATGTTGACAATGAAAGTATGCCGCTCAAAATATTATTCATCTCTATTTCAAAATCGAGCTCGCACTCTACAAATCCTCGCTCTCCGCAAGGGCCTATCTATTTACTTTTATGTTGAGTCATCACCCTCTTATTAAAAAGCACCAGCTTGAGAGCACCACTGCCATTGGCATGCATTACTATTAGTTTATATTGGGTATGACTATGATCGGATCTCTTTACCATGAATTACAATGTTTAGTCAGTCCTGATCTTCGTGAGGTGCTCAGATTTATGTTTTGCGGCCTCAGAAAGGGCTAGCGTAGATACCATCTCGTTATATCATATTATGATTGTTTTGAGAAAGTGTTGTCATCTGAGATTTATTATTATTGCTCGCTAGTTGATTATGCCATTAATATGAGTAAACATCGACCTAAATGTTATTGTGAATATGGTTAGTTCATAATCTTTGTTGAAAACTTGAATGCTGGCTTTACATATTTACAACAACAAGAGCAAACAGAGTTTGTAAAAGTTTTTCTTCATCACTTTCAGTTTATCAACTGAATTGCTTGAGGACAAGCAAATGTTTAAGCTTGGGGAGTTGATACGCCTTCCACGATCTACTTTTCCAAACACTTTTGCCCTTGTTTTGACTCTAACTTGCATGATTTGAATGGAACTAACCCGGACCGACGTTGTTTTCAAAGAGAATTGCCATGTTGTTATTTTTGTGAAGAAATAGAAGTTCTTGGATCGACCTGAAACTTCACAGAATATTTTTGAATTAATAAAAAATACTGGCGAAGAATCAAGGCCAGGGGCTCACACCCTGTCCACGAGGTGGGGTGCGCCACCCCGGCGCGCTCCGCCTCAGGCCCCCCGGTGCTCCACCCACCTCAACTCCAATTCTATATATTCATGTTCGTGGAGAAAAAATCAGGGAGAAGGATTCATCGCTTAACGATAAGGAGCCGCCAAGCCCTAATCTCTCTCGAGGGCTGATCTCGAGTCCGCTTGGGGTCTCGGAGAGGGGAACTGTCATTGCCATCATCAACCTTCCTCCATCACTAATTTCATGATGCTCACCGCCGCATGAGTAATTCCATCGAGGCTTGCTGGACGGTGATGGGTTGGATGAGATTTACCATGTAATCGAGGTAGTTTTGTTAGGTTTGATCCCTAGTATCCACTATGTTCGAGATTGATGTTGCTATGAATTTTCTATGCTTAATGCTTGTCACTAGGGCCCGAAAGCCATGATTTCAGATATGAACCTATTATGTTTTCATGAATATATGTGAGTTCTTGATCCTATCTTGCAAGTCTATAGTCGCCACTATGCGTTATGATCCGTAACCCCAAACCGACAATAATCAGACCACTCTCGTGATGACCGTAGTTTGAGGAGTTCATGTATTCACTAAGTGTTAATGCTTTGGTCCGATACTCTATTAAAAGAGGCCTTAATATCCCTTAGTTTCCATTAGGACCCCGCTTGCCGGTGTCAAACCGCGGATCTCGGTAGGGGTCCCGATCTATGCGCTGTTAAGGCTGATGGTAACAGGAAGCAAGGACACAGATGTTTACCTGTGTTCGGCCCTCTCGATGGAGGTAAAACCCTACTTCCTCGCTTGATTAATATTGATGATATGGGTAGTACAAGAGTAGATCTACCACGAGATCGTAGAGGCTAAAACCCTAGGAGCTAGCCTATGATGGTATGGATTGTAATTGTGATCGACCTTCTATGACCAACCTCTCTGGTTTATATAGACACCGGAGAGGGCTAGGGTTTACATGGAGTCAGCTATAAGAAAGGAAACACAATATCCGGATCGCCAAGCTTGCCTTCCATGCAAAGGAGAGTCCCATCCGACATGGGCCAAGTCTTGAGTCTTGTATCTTCAGCTTCAATAGTCGACGTTGTACACAGTCCGTTATCCGGATACCCCTAATACATGACTCCTCCGTAGCTCCCGAACCAGGCTTCAATGATGATGAGTCCGTGCAGTATTGTCTTCGCATTGCAAGGCGGGTTCCTTCTTCAATATTCAAGTAATCATCGAACACTTAGATCGTGGTCCGGATCTCGCGAGATGATCTTCATATGCCACCGTAGGGAGAATGATATTTCACAAATGCAACCTGCCGACAACTTTTTCCAAGACGCGATTTGTTATTACGGCCGGATCGTTATTCGAACCGCTTTCCCACAACCAGCCATAGCGCATATTACGAGGCGGTTTTGGCACGCCTTGTCGGCAGTAGATCGCGGTCCCCTTATCACGGGATTCTCATCAATACGGTATGGTAATCCAACCACGCCATCAAGCGGGCGCTTTGGGAAGCAAGCGATTCCCAACGGGCAAGTGGGGAGGCGACGCTTCCGCTTCTATAAAGGGATAAGATTTCATTTTTACCCACACCTTCCTCCTTCCTTCGCCCACTTTGCCCCTCGAGCTCCAGCCGCCTAAGTTTTCGCCTCCTCCGCATAGCTAAACATGTCCGAGCAGGAGGCAAGTGGGTGGATTCCACCGCCAAGGAGAAGCACATCACAACCTTCGGCGGCCGGATACTTGGTCATGACATAGCGCACTGCCACCGGACGCCGGACAGGTCATTCGACCTCAGACCCCACGAGGGTCGATTCGCTGCTCACTTCGGCCTGCTGGACTGGGATTTACCCATCCCTTTGTCCGCTGGGCTCATGTTCTACTACGGACTAGATTTCCATGATCTAGCCCTCAATTTCGCCCTCAACATCTCGGGCGCTCATCGTCAGATGCGAGGTTTCCTCCGCATCCGACCTCATTTCGCCTATGGTCGCAAAACCTTCGCGTGAAGTCAAGATTGTAAGTAGCCAGCAAGCAGAGTGCGGATGGTGGCAAGATGCCTAATGTCACTGCTGACGGCCTTTATGGAGACCGTGATAAGGATGGCAATCGGGTGGTTCTACATCACCAACTCGCTGGCGCTAACCGGGTGGCGGCCCCGACCAGGTTCGAGCCCCCATGCGGCTCACCTCCTGGGAAAGGAAGGGCCTGTCCTGGGGCGATTCTATGGAGCTGACCGGACTCCCGACATGCATCAAAAGCATGAAGGACAAGAACATCAAGCTTGTCAACATGATCCAGGTCATGCTTGTTCGCCGGATCCCGCCTGCCAAAGGCGGCAACAATCTATGGGAGTTCGCCCCGGCCGAAAAACAGAAGCTCCGAAGTCTATGACATGACGCACAAAGGTGCATGGAAGGTGCTGTTCAAGGCCTTCAAGTGCCTCCTCCCACATCCGAGGACCGGGCTTCACGCCGCTGGCTCCTAGTCGTGAGTTCTCGCACTACCATCGACTTGGTTTTTCCCAATATGTTCAAGGGAGATCCTAAGTAGTTATACATATTTTCCTCAGATTATGTGGAGACAGCAGAGCAGGTTTATCGTCCGCTCATGCTCGAGGGCCTCAGCTGACGCCTCCTCGACGGAGATGCTGGTCCCGCGCTGCATAAGGTGCCGAGAAGAAGGCCGAGAAGAAGGCCCCGGGATCCGGAAGGGTCTCCGCGCAAGGTTAGCGTAAGCCTCGTCCAAGATGACGAGGCAGACCTCCCACGAAGGGGAGGAGGAAGAAGAAGACGCCCATCCAGAAGGATGAGGGGCCCGAGAGGCGGGCTGGGGGCCAGAAAGGCCCTCGGCGCAAGGTCAAGAGTACTTCTGTCAGTCCGATGACGATGAGATAGATTCTTCCATGGAGGCGGAGGAATCAAGAAGAAATTCCACCTCCCTGCACTTTTTGGGGGAAGAAGAGAAAATCCGCCTTGAGGGGAAGCTGATGGCCCAAGAAGGGGAAGGTACCCTTCCGACTACTCCGCCTACCGGAAGGAAATATGCCCTAGAGGCAATAATAAAGTTATTATTTATTTCCTCATATCATGATAAATGTTTATTATTCATGCTAGAATTGTATTAACCTGAAACATGATACATATGTGAATACATAGACAAACATATAGTCACTAGTATGCCTCTACTTGACTAGCTCATTAATCAAAGATGGTTATGCTTCCTAACCATAGACATGTGTTGTTATTTGATTAATGGGATCACCTCATTAGGAGAATGATGTGATTGACATGACCCATTCCGCTAGCCTAGCACTTGATCGCTTAGTATATTGCTATTGCTTTCTTCATGACCTATACATGTTCCTCGTAACTATGAGATTATGCAACTCCTGCCATCGAGGAACACTTTGGTGCTACCAAACGTCACAACGAATCGGGTGATTATAAAGGAGTACTACAGGTGTCTCCAAAAGTACATGTTGGGTTGGCGATTTCGAGATTAGGTTTTGTCACTCCGATTGTCTGAGAGGTATCTCTGGCCCTCTCGGTAATACACATCACATAAGCCTTGTGCATTGCAACTAATAAGTTAGTTGTGAGATGATGTATTACGGAACGAGTAAAGAGACTTGCCGGTAACGAGATTGAACTAGGTATTGGATACCGACGATCAATCTCGGACAAGTAACATACCGATGACAAAGGGAACAACGATATCGTTATGCGGTTTGACCGATAAAGATCTTCAGAGAATATGTAGGAACCAATATGGGCATCCAGGTTCCGCTATTGGTTATTGACCGAGAATAGTTCTAGGTCATGTCTACATAGTTCTCGAACCCGTAGGGTCCGCACGCTTAACGCTACGATGACGGTTTCATTATGAGTTTATAAGTTTTGATGTATCAAGTTTGTTCGAGTCCCGGATGTGATCACGGACATGACGAGGAGTCTTGAAATGGTCGAGACATAAAGATTGATATATTGAAGCCTATATTTGATATCGGAATGGTTCCGGTGAAATCGGATTTTACCGAACACCGGGGTTACGGAACCTCCCGGGATAATGGGCCTTAGGGCCATGAGGGAAAAGAGGAGGGCCAAGCCAGGAGGCATGCCTCCCCCCCTAGTCCGAATAGGACAAGGAAGGGGGGCGCCTCTTCCTCTTCCCTCCCCCTTCCTTCTCCAACAAGGAGGGGGAGTCCTACTCCCTGGGAGTAGGACTCTCCAGCGCACCCCCTGGGGCCGGCCGCACTCCCTCCCTCCTTTATATACGGGGCAGGGGACACCCCATAACACACAAGTTGATCTACGGATCGCCTTAGCTGCAGCGTGCCCCTCCACCATATTCCACCTCGGTCATATCGTCATGGAGTTTAGGCGAAGCCCGCGCCGGTAGAGCATCATCATCGCCACCACGCCGTCAGGTCGACGGAACTCATCCCGCACACTTTGCTGGATCGAGTCTGGGATCGCCATCGAGCTGAACGGTGCTGAACTCGAGGTGCCGACGCTCGTACTTGATCGGTCGGATCGTGAAGACGCACGACTACATCAACCGCCGCTGTCATAACGCCTCGCCACGGTCCACGAGGGTACATGGACAATACTTCTCCTCTCGCTATGTCATCACCATGATCTTGCGTGTGCGAGGTTTTTTTTTGAAATTACTACGCTCCCCAACAAAGGGCATCCGAGCCTGGTTTTATGCGTAGATGTCATATGCACGAGTAGAACACAAGTGAGTTGTGGGCGATATAAGTCATACTGCTACCAGCATGTCATACTTTGTTCGGGCGGTATTGTGAGATGAAGCGCCCGACCGACATTACGCCAGACGCTTACGCGAGACTGGTTTCACTGCTATGCAGCACTCGTGCTTAAAGGTGACCGGGGGTGTCTCGCTCTCTCACTTTAGTTGAACTGAGTGGCTACGCCCGTCCTTGCGAAGGTTAAAACAGCACTAACTTGACGAACTATCGCTGTGGTTTTAATGTGTAGGTAAGAACGGTTCTTGCTCAGCCCGTAGCAGCCACGTAAAATTTGCAACAACAAAGTAGAGGACGCCTAACTTGTTTTTGCAGGCATGTTGTGATGTGATATGGTCAAGACGTGATGCTATATTTTATTGTATGAGATGATCATGTTTTGTAACCAAAGTTATCGGCAATCGGCAGGAGCCATATGGTTGTCGCTTATTGTATGAAATGCAACGCCTGTAATTGCTTTACTTTATCACTAAGCGGTAGCGATAGTCGAGAAGCAATAGTTGGCGAGACGACAACGATGCTACGATGGAGATCAAGGTGTCGCTACCGGTGACGATGGTGATCACGACGGTGCTTCGAGATGGAGATCGCAAGCACAAGATGATGATGGCCATATCATATCACTTATATTGATTGCATGTGATGTTTATCCTTTATGCATCTTATCTTGCTTTGATTGACGGTAGCATTTTAAGATGATCTCTCACTAAAAATATCAAGAAGTGTTCTCCCGAGTATGCACCATTGCGAAAGTTCTTCGTGGCCGAGACACCACGTGATGATCGGTGTGATAGGCTCTACGCTCAAATACAACGGTGCAAAACAGTTGCACACGCGAATACTCAGTTAAACTTGACGAGCCTAGCATATACAGATATGGCCTCGAACACGGAGACCGAAAGGTCGAACGTGAATCATATAGTAGATATGATCAACATAGTGATGTTCACCATTGAAACTACTCCATCTCACGTGATGATCGGACATGGTTTAGTTGATTTGATCACGAATCACTTAGATGACTAGAGAGATGTCACCTAAGGGAGTTCTTAAATAATATGATTAATTGAACTAAAATTTATCATGAACTTAGTACCGATAGTATTTTTGCTTGTCTATGTTTACTGTAGATAGATGGCTCGCTGCCGTTGTTCCGTTGAATTTTAATGCTTCCTTGAGAAAGTAAAGTTGAAAGATGATGGTAGCAATTACACGGATCGGGTCCATAACCTAAGGATTATCCTCATTGCTGCACGTAAGAATTACGCCCCGAAGCACCGCTGGGTGCCGTGCCTGCTGCTGATGCGATCGACGACGTTAAGAACATCCGCAGAGCAAAGCTGATGACTACTCGATAGTTCAGGTGCCATGCTTTACGGCTTAGAACCGGCCTTCAACGACGCTTTTGAACATCATGGAGCATATGAGATGTTCCAGGAGTTGAAGTTAATATTTCAAGCAAATGCCCGGATTGAGAGATATGAAGTTCCAATAAGTTCTATAGCTGCAAGATGGAGGAGAATAGTTTTGTCAGGAACACATACTCAAAATGTCTGGGTATAATAATCACTTGATTCAACTCGAGTTAATCTTCCGATGATAGTGTCATTGACAGAATTCTTCAATCACGCCACCAAGCTACAAGAGCTTCGTGATGAACTATAATATGCAAGGATGGACAACTCTATTCTAGCTGTTCGCAATGCTAAAAGCCGCTGGAGGTAGAAATCAAAAGGAGCATCAAGTGTTGATGGTTAACAAGACCACCAGTTTCAAGAAAAAGGGAAAAGGGAAGAAGAAGGAACTTCAAGAAGAACAAAACAAGTTGTCGCTCAAGAGAAGAAACCCAAGTCTGACCTAAGCCCGAGACTGAGTGCTTCTACCGCAAGCGATCGACACCGAAGCGGAACTTCCCCAAGTATTTGGCGGATAAGAAGGATGGCAAAGTAAACAAAGGTATATGTGATATACATGTTATTGATGTGTACCTTACTAATACTCGCAGAGTACCGGGTATTTGATATTGGTTCTGCTAATATTTGCAACTCAAACAGAACTATGGATTGCTTAAGATTGGCTAAGGACGAGGTGACGATGCGCTGCGGGAAATGGTTCCAAAGTCGATGTGATCGCGGTCGGCACGCTACCTCTACATCTACCATCGCGATTAGTTTTAGACCCAAATAATTTTTATTTGGTGCCGCCATACATGAACATTATATCTGGATCTTGTTTGATGCAGACGGTTATTCATTTAAATCGAGAATAATGGTTGTTCTATTTATATGAATAATATCTTTATGGTCATGCAACCTTGAAGAGTGGTCTATTTTATTGAATCTCGATAGTAGTAATACACATATTCATAGTGTTGAAACCAAAATATACAGAGTTGATAATGATAGTGCAACTTATTTGTGGCACGCCGCTTGGGTCATATCGGTGTAAAACGATGAAGAAACTCCATACCGATGGGCTTTTGGAATCACTTGATTATGAATCACTTGGTACTTGCGAACCGTGCCTCATGGGCAAGATGACAAAAACGCCGCTTCTCCGAACTATGGAGCGAAAGCAACTGATTTGTTGGAAATCATACATACCGATGTTTGTGGTCCAATGAATGTTGAGGCACGCCAAGGTATCGTTATTTTCACCTTCACAGATGATTTGAGCAGATATGGGTATATCTACTTAATGAAACACAAATCTGAAACATTTGAAAAGTTCAAAGAATTTCAGAGTGAAGTGGAAAATCATCGTAATAAGAAAATAAAATTTCTACGATCTGATCGTGGAGGAGAATATTTGAGTTACGAGTTTGGTTTACATTTGAAACAATGCGGAATAGTTTCAGAACTCACGCCACCCGAACACCACAACGAAATGGTGTGTCCGAATGTCGAATCGTATTTTTACTAGATATAGTGCGATCTATGATGTCTCTTACCGATTTACCGCTATCGCTTTGGGGTTATGCTTTAGAGACGGACCGATTCACGCTGAATAGGGCACCATCAAAACCGCTGAAACGACGCCTTATGAACTATGGTTTGGCAAGAAACCAAAGTTGTCGATCTTAAAGTTTGGGGCTGCGATGCTTATGTGAAGAAACTTCAACCAGATAAGCTCGAACCCAAATCGAGAAATGTGTCTTCATAGGATACCCAAAAGAGACAATTGGGTACACCTTCTATCACAGATCCGAGGGCAAGATTTTCGCTGTTAAATTCGGATCCTTTCTAGAAAAGAGTTTCTCTCGAAAGAAGTGAGTGGAGGAAAGTAGAACTTGATGAGATAATCAGATCTACTCCTTATTGAAAGTAGTTCATCACAAGAACCGGTTCCTGTGACAACTGCACCAATTAGTGAGGAAGCTAATGATATTGATCATGAAACTTCAGATCAAGTTTCTACTGAACTACGTAGGTCAACCAGAGTAAGATCCGCACCAGAGTGGTACGGTAATCCTATTCTGGAAGTCATGTTACTTGACCATGGCGAACCTACAAACTATGAAGAAGCGATGGTGAGCCCAGATTCCGCAAAATGGCTGGAAGCCATGAAATCTGAGATGGGATCCATGTATGAGAACAAAGTATGGACTTTGGTTGACTTGCCCGATGATCGGCAAGCCATTGAGAATAAATGGAACTTTAAGAAGAAGACTGACGCTGATGGTAATGTAATTGTTTATAAAGCTCGACTTGTTGCGAAAGGTTTTCGACAAGTTCAAGGGGTTGACTACGATGAGACTTTTCACCAGAAGCGATGCTTAAGTCTGTCCGAATCATGTTAGCAATTGCTGCATTTTATGATTATGAAATTTGGCAAATGGATGTCAAAACTGCATTCTTGAATGGATTTCTAGAAGAAGAGTTGTATATGATGCAACCGTAAGGTTTTGTTGATCCAAAAGGTGCTAACAAAGTGTGCAAGCTCCAACATCAATTTATGGTCTGGTGCAAGCCTCTCGAGTTAGAATAAACGCTTTGATAGTGTGATCAAAGCATATGGTTTTATACAGACTTTGGAGAAGCTTGTATTTACAAGAAAGTGAGTGGGAGCTCAGAGCATTTCTGATATTATATGTGATGATATATTATTGATTGGAAATGATATAGAATTTCTGGATAGCATAAAAGGATACTTGAATAAAAGTTTTTCAATGAAAGACCTCGTGAAGCTACTTATATATTTGGCATCAAGATCTATAGAGATAGATCAAGACGCTTGATTGACTTTCACAAAGCACATACCTTGATAAAGTTTTGAAAAGTTCAAAATGGATCAGTGCAAAGAAAGGATTTTTACATGTATTACAAGGTGTGAAATTGAGTCGACTCAATGCCCCACCACAAGCAGAAGATAGAGAAAATGAAAGATGTTCCCTATGCTTCAGCGATAGGCTCTATCATGTATGCAATGTGTGTACCAGACTCGATGTATGCTTAGCAATAAGCTTGGCAGAAGGTACCAAAGTAATCCAGAATGGATCACTGGACAACGGTCAAGAACATCCTGAAATACCTAAAAGGACTAAGGATATGTTTCTCGATATGGAGGTGACAAAGAGCTAGTCGAAATGGTTACATCGATGCAAGTTTTGACACCGATCCGGACGATTCTAAATCGCAAACCGGATAATGATTTTTATTAAATGGTGGAGCTGTTAGTTGGTGCAGTTCTAAACAAAGCGCCGTATGGGATCTACATGTGAAGCGGAGTACATAGATGCTTCGAAGCAGCAAATGAAGGAGTCTGGATGAAAGAGTTCATTTCGATCTAGGTGTCATACCTAGTGCATCGACCAATGAAGATCTTCTCGTGACAATATCGGTGCAATTGCCTTGGCAAAGGAATCCAGATTTCACAAGAGGACCAAGCACATCAAGAGACGCTTCAATTCCATCCGGACCAAGTCCGTGGGAGACATAGAGATTTGTAAGATACATACGGATCTGAATATTGCGCCGCTGACTAAGCCTCTTCCATGAGCAAAACATGATCAGCACCAAGACTCCATGGGTGTTAGAATCATTATCGTAATCTAGATTATTGACTCTAGTGCAAGTGGGAGATCAAGGAAATATGCCCTAGAGGCAATAATAAAGTTATTATTTATTTCATATCATGATAAATGTTTATTATTCATGCTAGAATTGTATTAACCGGAAACATGATACATGTGTGAATACATAGACAAACATATAGTCACTAGTATGCCTCTACTTGACTAGCTCATTAATCAAAGATGGTTATGTTTCCTAACCATAGACATGTGTTGTTATTTGATTAATGGGATCACATCATTAGGAGAATGATGTGATTGACATGACCCATTCCGTTAGCCTAGCACTTGATCGCTTAGTATATTGCTATTGCTTTCTTCATGACCTATACATGTTCCTCGTAATTATGAGATTATGCAACCCTGCCATCGGAGGAACACTTTGGTGCTACCAAACGTCACAACGAACGGGTGATTATAAAGGAGTACTACAGGTGTCTCCAAAAGTACATGTTGGGTTGGCGATTTCGAGATTAGGTTTTGTCACTCCGATTGTCGGAGAGGTATCTCGGTTCTCTCGATAATGCACATCACATAAGCCTTGCAAGCATTGCAACTAATAAGTTAGTTGTGAGATGATGTATTACGGAACGAGTAAAGAGACTTGCCGGTAACGAGATTGAACTAGGTATTGATACCGACGATCAATCTCTGCAAGTAACATACCGATGACAAAGGGAACAACGATGTCGTTATGCGGTTTGACCGATAAAGATCTTCGAGAATATGTAGGAACCAATATGGGCATCTAGGTTCCGCTATTGGTTATTGACCGAGAATAGTTCTAGGTCATGTCTACATAGTTCTAGAACCCGTAGGGTCCGCACGCTTAACGCTACGATGACAATTTTATTATGAGTTTATAAGTTTTGATGTACCAAGTTTGTTCGAGTCCCGGATGTGATCACGGACATGACGAGGAGTCTTGAAATGGTCGAGACATAAAGATTGATATATTGAAGCCTATATTTGATATCGGAATGGTTCCGGTGAAATCGGCATTTTACCGAACACCGGGGTTACTGAACCTCCCGGGGATAATGGGCCTTAGTGGGCCAAGAGGAAAAGAGGAGGGCTGCCAGGGCAGGCGCGCCGCCCTCCCCCTAGTCCTAATAGGACAAGGAAGGGGGGCGCTCTTTCCTCTTTCCCTCCCCCCTTCCTTCTCCAACAAGTCCAAGAGGGGAGTCCTACTCCCGGGGAGTAGGACTCTCCAGCGCCTCCTCCTAGGGCCGGCCGCACTCCCTCCTCCTTTATATACGGGGCAGGGGGCACCCCATAACACACAAGTTGATCTACGGATCGCTCTCAGCCATGTGCGGTGCCCCTCCACCATATTCCACCTCGGTCATATCATCGCAGAGTTTAGGCGAAGCCTCGCCCGTAGAGCATCATCATCGCCACCACGCCGTCAGGTCGACGGAACTCATCCCCACACTTTGCCGGATCGGAGTCCGGGATCGCCATCGAGCTGAACGTGCTGAACTCGGAGGTGCCGTGACGCTCGGTACTTGGATCGGTCGGATCGTGAAGACGACGACTACATCAAACCGGTTGTCATAACGCCTCGCCACGGTTCACGAGGGTACGTGGACAATACTCTCCTCTCGCTATGCCATCACCATGATCTTGCGGTAGCGAGGATTTTTTTGAAATTACTACGCTCCCAACAGGTCACCATAGGAGGAAGGGTGGCTGCCGTAGGGAAGCCCCCTGCGCGATCGTAAGTGTCCGTGACTTCATCATAACTTCATTCTATAGCTTTTGTTTAACGCCAAACATATGTGCAGTCCGCCAGGGCTTACCTCAAGTGTCTTCCTCCGGTCCCCGAGTGATTCGGAGATCAATTCGCCCGACAGCCACTACCTCAACCCGCTGGATGACACAAGAGGTGTTGTCCCAAAGGCTC
>JAHIAM010007397.1:0-55318 GCA_021605205.1 Aegilops longissima | reverse complement strand
TGTTGTTGTTGTTGTTGTTGTTGTTGTTGTTGTTGTTGTTGTTGTTGTTTTGTGGCGAGGTGCGGCAAGTGTGCAGTCTGTGGTGGAAGACGCGCAAGCATTTCATTAAATCTGTTATCGAGCTTTGTTTCAATCGCCTTCTCAAGGCCAGTTGTCTTCCCATGTCCTCTTCAAAATTATTCAAAGACATCTTGCACCTGCTCACCATCATTTGTCAAACTTATCATGAAGCTCCTTGTTCGTTAAATTCTCCCACCAATCTCGTCCGGCTTGTGATCCCGGCATGGTTAGCAGCAATAGAAACACACAAGAATATGATCCCACAGACGACTAACAAGTGGTGGTGGTGGTGGTGTCACAAATCCGTCAAGCAAATCTCAAATTATTACCGCTATTACCAAGCAAAGTGGTGACCAAAGAACTGCTGTAGTCAAAACTCTCAAAGCTTGATAGAGCGATTACTGGGAGAGTCAAATGCACGACGAGATGTATGTGGAGCTGGAAGGCTTATAATATGGTAGCAAAAGGGTCGTCAATAATCAATTCAGATATGCAAAGTTGAATAAACGCTCAACGACGCAGATCAGGTTGGGTCCTAGGCTAGACCATACTAGAGACGCGAGCCTAGAACACTAACAAAATCACGGGCGCTGCACGTAAACAAGGGAGGAGCACACTCTGAATTTTTTTCACTTTTTTCCTCTTTTTTTTGTTCAGAACAAATTTTTTCCCAAAAGTCTACAAATGTCCTAAAACCTGCTCTGGCCGTAATTTTCCGACTTAGTTTTTTTGAACCTGAACTATTTTTCTTCTCATGGATGGCTCGAAGTTGGGAGTCCTACTCACACGACTTCGGAGTATCGCGTGATCCGGAAATCGAGAACAAAGCAACAATTATCGACTTCGACTGGTGGCGGAGATGAATCTGGTGGAAACTCGGACTGGTGGTGGATATATGCGAGTGGTGGAACATGATTGGTGGCGAATCTGTGATGGAGGTGGACCTGATTAGCGTGATGCCGGTGGATATGTGGTATATGGTAGCGCGATGACGATGGTGGTATATGGCGCGCTGATGGCGATGGTGGTATATGGCAGCGGTGATTATGATGGTGGTATATGGCAGCGGTGATGACAAGGTGGTATATGGCAGCGTGATGATGATGGTGGTATATGGCGTAGTGATGACAATGATGGTATATGGCAGCGGTGATGACGATGCAGCGGCGGCGGCGTGACAACTTGTGAACAGAACTCGAACTCTAAAGTACTAGACGCTAGGACCAAAGAACTTGACACGATGATGCAACCGCAAATTCAACAAAGCAAAATATCGAAAAGACTATGCAAAGGCTCGACCGGTTCGGATATGATGAACTAACCCTAATTTGTTTTTGTGGCTTTTTCAGGACTATAGGTATGAAGAATGATCGATCTAAACTATGAAAAACTATAAAATCTCACCGAGCAACCTAGAAATCTGATACCACTTGATAGAGGCAAAGGTGTCCCGATGTTTCGATGAGATGGTGGCTATAGTTTCCTGTGGGAGTCGACCTTGACGATCCGACTACGAACGTGCGGGACGTCGCGCCTTAGCAATCGCTAAACCAACTTCCGAGGGTTATTGACCACGCCGGAGCACGATCAACCTGACCACAAGGGCCTGTTTCCTGCGAGCAAACGAAGAACAAGCAAGAAACTAAGATTGCAATCCGGATATTGAGAATACAAGAGGTAATCTTTATTAATGAAGGTGGGGTTCTGTGACGCCTTGGTCTAGTCGTTGAACACAAACGAAGTATGTGAAGTTGCAGCTATGGCGAACTTTTAATCTAAACAAAACCCAAAGTCTAAACGGTGCCCTAAGGGTTGTATATATGGAGGAAGAGGGGAATTTCGTGGCCCTTGGGAAGGGGTCCAAACCAACCCTATCTCTTGTTTCCCCACACACGGACTCTAAAACAGCCTATACTTATGTATTTCGAAATTACATGGCCTGGCCCAATAATAAGGTGAGGCAACACCTAGAATAGCCTTTGGACGAAGTTTATGAAGTGGCATCTTGTATATTTCGTCCAAGGCTTCATGCACTCATTATGGTGGCTTCAAAGTCCTGAAATCATCACTTGTAACTCCGTTTGTTCTTCCCTTGCATGCCATCAACTCCATGCTTGTTCTTGCTCCAATGTTCATCCTCTTATCCATGCTGCCAGCCCTTCATTTGTAAGGAAAACAAATGTATCCAATTTAGGCAGCATCGTATTCTCATGAACATTAGAATCATTACCAAGAAATGAAAGTACCTGATAATTTAATTGGCGTGCGCGAGCTCTAGTAATTGGTCCAGTATATGTAGTAGTAGGGGCTGTGGGTGTAACAATGGTATTGATGTCCTCATCAATCTATACTACTATTATTGCTGAATGCACATTCAACCCGATTGGCATATTTGTAGGTCTGGCATAGCAATCAAAATGAAATGTCTCCGAGTCTTATCAATTAATACAGACTTGTGCTCAAATAAAATTACAAATCAAAAAACAAAAAACAAAAAACAATCATTACATGATCTCTAAAACAAATGGTTTGATTGATTACATGAACAAACAACACAAAGATTATTCAACAATGGAAAGAACATTTCACCTATGATTTAGGAAGTGGGAATTTAATTTCCTTTTTTCCTTCAGGACCTTAACAATGTGGTCAGTCTCAGCTTGCTTCGTTTTGAAATCCACCAAATATTTAATGGTTGTCTTGAGTACTGCTTGTGATTGTGCTGTTTGCTTCCTCAACTTGTCAACTTCATCTCTAAGTGCGTAAGGTAATCTCTTTCTACCACTAGTTTAGCTTCTAGAGCATCAGCAGTTGGCAATTCATAATGCATGATTAATGGTGCCACTGCTGTGGATGATACAACGTCCATGGGGACCTCGCTTTTGATCTTGGGCTAACCTGTTTTGCCATTAAAGTTCGATTGATTCGTAAAAGTTGAAGTTAGCAAAACATCTCAACTGGGAGTTATAACAAGAAACCGCTTAAACAAACAAGGAATTAAAGTGTTTCAATTGATGCTGAAAAGTAGTTATTAACATGATTGTAACCGCAGGTGCAGCAAGAAAGTAGTTAAACAAACAAGTAGCTATTTAAGTTCAGCAAACAGTAATTTTAACAATAAGTATCAAACACATAGATAGGCGCAATCTATAATAGGATTAACAGTCAGGCATTATGTAATCAAGAGCAAACTAAATTAAGCCAAGCAACGAATTGAACAATTTTGCAATAAGTGGCTAACTAAAATTCTGAGAAGCAGTGTAATCGAACTTACGCTAGTTCTTTGTACAGCACACTACAACTTCTTTTTTCGCTACAAGGTTGTAATTAATGAGTCCATGGCATCAATTGCTTGGATACAGCCCCAATACTTCTTTCTTCCCACACTGCATTTGTAGGTCGAATGGTTAATCTGGTAAGATGGTGTGTCCGTGATATGTTATATGAGGACGTGTAGTCAGACTAGTTGTAGCCACACACATCACACTAGCTTTTACTGTATATTTCATGCGATTACTTTTGGCATAACGAGATCTAAGCAATCTACAATATGATGACAAGACTGGTATCCTTCACATTATTGGCGAACTCAGTTCATAGAAACAAGCAATTCAACCATTCTGTGGGTAAATCAAAAGCCCCACTAGAATATTTTTTCACTACCCTAATCATACACGCAAAAAGGGGCGACTCCACCATAGGGGCTGGTATGGGCGGCCGCCTCGGGTGGCTGGAAAGTGTGCACCTAGTTTGAGTTGTCTAGGTTGGCCCAGGCTAGTTTTGTTCGTCCCGACGCACGAGCAGGCAATGTAAAAAATGAAGAAAATGTTTCAATTTGATGAGCCAATAACGTAAGTGCAAGGCAGGCCCTATAGTAGGCTCGCGCCCAAACGAGCGCCTCCCATATCGACCGACAAGAGGAAAATCCCAATTCATTCGCTCCAGCCTCCACCGTTCGCTCCTAACCTAGCCGCCATCGGACAAACCAACAAAGATTTCCTCGCGCCTCGTTGGAGGGCGGTCATCGACTTCAAGCAAATGTAGGACAAGAAGATGAAGATCCAACACCGGGTGTAGCTCGTGGGGAGGCAGCGGCGGCAAGACGGCATGGCATCGAGCTTGCGCTTAACGGATAGTCGCAGCTTGCAAGAGTAGCATGCGCAACGCAGCGTACATCACATCCCTGATTATATCTAATTCAACTCTTCAATTTCTGGCCAATAGTTAAACCGACGGTGTTGTAAAACTGCTTGTATGTAGGGAATCTATGAGAAAATGAAACCAATTTCTACTTATTTTATAACTCCCCAATCAATACCGAATCGACCGAATCTAATGTATCTAATCAAGTTTCCGTGCAAACATCCAAGCTCATGTTGTTCTTGAGCCCAAGTATCTAATGAATGCATCGCTAATGAAGGATTTGATGCAAACATTTTACATGCTCCTGGTGATGAACATATAGTGTCTAATGAGGGATCTAATGCAATCATTTTGCAAGATCCCATTAAAGGATTTAGTGTCTAATGATGATCTGCTATGTTGAGAGAGACATAGAGATTTGCAGGCATTGATGACAAGCAAATTATAGTGCATTTTCATGGCTTGAGGAAACGTCGAGGCCATCTACCAGAAAGTCCCCGTATCATGACAATGTAGCATAAATACTTTTCTAATATGTTGTTTGAAACTATTGGCATACTTGTGCAGGATAGATATATTGATATGCAGTTTGTGCACTGGTTATAGGTGCAATTACACTTCGATATTTTCAGCCAGAGAACGAATAATTCAAGCAGGTGCATGCACTATGTTTGTAGTCCTTGTACACCATGTTGCATTTTGTGTTTTTTGGTGCTTGCATCATTTAGTGTTTATAATCTGAACTACTTTGGATCATTAGCTGGTTTTCAAAGTGCATGTAGCTTCATTTTTCAAGTTATGTTGATTTCGGAGTGCAAGTGCCTTCAGATTTTTAAGTTAAATGTTCGCCTGTAACTTGAATTCGTGGATCCACCAATGCACACAAATCATACACTAATGCCAAGCATTTAATTAAATGAAATGCGTGGACTTATGCTAGCTCGCCAGGCTGTGCTCACTATAGCTCGCTTGCGCTTTGGGATGTTTAATGAACAAGTCCATGTTACCACTTGCTTGGATGTGCAGCCTTGTGCTCCTTGCATCCCCTCTGCATTTTTGACACGATTTAATGGTTGATCAAATAAGAGGAATCGACCTTTTGTTGTATCGGAGGATGATACTTACAAGGTTATACAGTGTGCGTGATGTGTACCAGATCCCGTAGAGTGCCGCCATGCTTCGCTAGAAAATGGATTTGCTTGTTTCAGATGATATCTCCGTATAAATAAGAGTTAAAGTCAGAGTTGCATAGGCGTGTAAGCTAAGAGAGCAGTGAAAGGATATCCAAACATCGCTCGAACAAAGGCACAAGGGAGTGATGTGTGGATACCTAGTTCGGCCGGCGTTTGGGCATGCTCGCTTAGCTAGGGTGCGGTCACTTCAGAGTCGTTGAGGGTGATGCGCCGGCGCTATGGCCGCGCGATGGATGTAGATCTTGAGTTGCAAAGGAGCGCCACGCTATGTGGACGAGACCGTTGGTGAAGCCCCGCCGCCTCGGGGGGCGGAGGTGTGACAATGTGCTCGGTGAAGTAGCCCCGGTGAGCTGGGAGAGGGCGTCGGTGAAGCGCACCTGATGCGGTGGAAGTCGGTGTCTGTGAGGCACGTCGGTTGCGGCGGTCGACGTTGTCGGTGGACCACCCGTGCAGTGAACGAGGGCGATGAGGTAGCTTCGGCAAGTGGTGAAGCGCGACC
Source organism: Aegilops longissima (assembly GCA_021605205.1). Lineage (NCBI taxonomy): Eukaryota > Viridiplantae > Streptophyta > Magnoliopsida > Poales > Poaceae > Aegilops > Aegilops longissima. Next base: position 49,423 of record JAHIAM010007397.1, on the reverse strand, counting down.
ATCGCCTTTCGTTGTCGCCGTCCGGCTGCAGGTGGGGAAAGAGACGAGACGAGGGCGATTCAAACTTTGCTTGGGTTGGCAGCGAATTAGGGATTTGAGCAACTGGGCGGAAGGGGACGGTGGAGAAGGGAGATTTTGCAGGCTGGAATTGGGGCCGCCAGATATTTCAATCCGAAAAGTGGAAGCGAACTTATTTTTCGTCGTCTGTTTTTTTTTGGGGGGGGGAGGAGGAGGGGTGGGTGGGGGACGCAGCTTTGGTGTCTTAAGGCACTGCTTTTTGTCATCGACATGTGGGCCAGCCACCTGCTGGGTCCACATGTCATAGACACAAAGGTAGGTGCCTTAAGGAACCGAAGCATCGTCCGGGTGGGTGGCTGGGTGCTGAGCCACCGTACGACACACGCGACCACCACGAGACGACCCTGGTCTACCTGGTGCGCCTACATTTGAGAGGAGATTTGAGAATGCAAACGAATCTTCTTTCATTTGCAAATGAATCTGTATGTATTACCATGCCCGTGTTTTCCTTGCAAATAATTAGTCATTCGAAACGAGATACTATAAATTAATTATTAAGAAGTTATTTGAAAAAAAAAGAAATGGTATCCACGGTATCCACGCTAATGTGGATTAGAGTGTGTGTCACATAATTAGTTATTTGAATTAGAGTGTGTGTCACATAGCAATCTCCAATTCTAACGTGGATTGCACATTTCACTGTATCCACGCTACTTTTTTAATACAAATTCATATGTATATGATGAACACCATGGTAGTGAGAAAACTTTTGGATGGATTCAAACATACGACCTACAAAATAGCACAACAAATCGAGTCAATGTCAACTTTTCGAAACCTAGTATGGCACGAATTCAAAATAATTACCCATATGCATGGTCCTCAGTTCAAATCTTACAATGTACACCTAATAGAAACATCAATATTAAGTCCCGTACTATCTACATTAAAATGTTGTTTGTAGCCCCCCCCCCCCCCTGCACACACGCTACATACTTCCTGTATCGGTCAATCTTCCTCTCCTAAAGGAGAAGGAAGCTATCGGTTTCCAACACACATTCATTCTTTCTCTCCATGTTTCAATCTCTAACTCTCTCAACTACACAACCCCCTTTTTCCACTCTGTTACCAAATGTATTTACCTCACACACCCGCCATTGCACCCCATGCCGAGCTCTCTCTCTCTCTCTCTCCTCTCCTCTCAACCTCTCGCTTAAATACATGCATTGCCTATCTAGCCCTCAACCTCTCGTATGCGCATGCACGCACGTTGTCTATCTAGGTCACTCCCTCGAGACTGTCTCACTTTTCTTCCAAGACGGCGGGCCACACTCGCCAATCTCGCTTCTTTATCCGAGTCTCTGTTTAACCTCGCTTTCTTTCACACACAAATGATATATCTCCCTGCTCGGGCCTCGATCGACACACTCTATACTCTCTCATGCAGATTGTCTATCTAGGTCAGTCCATCCAAGCCGCTTCCACTCTTTCGACCTCATGGCGGCCATGCTCGCTCAATCTCTCTCTCTCTCTCTCTCTCTCTCTCAGATGTCTCGATTGACCTCGCTTATTTCTCGACAAAACGATATATCACCATGTTTGAGCCCAATTCAACCTATTCACATTGTATACTCTCTCACGACATTGTCTATCTAGGTCACTCTCTCCAACCTGCCTCACTCTTTCGATCGTGATGACGACCCTATGTGATCGATTGACCTTGCTTCCTCCCACGCACAAAATATATCTACACGTCTGCGGATCGGATCATATCTCAAGCTCTATCTTACATTCTCACCCTTGCCAAAAGCTCAATCGACAATATCTCTCCGAGCATATATATCTGCTCAATGAATGTCGGACCACATTCACTTTGTCTCTCTATCTATATGTCTCTCGATTGACCTCGCTTTCACGCCGTATCTTCCACACATTGAAGCTACCTCTCCATCCTCGCAGTCGGAGCTATTTACATTGCGTAGGGCACTCCAACTTTGGATTAATTTGTGTAGGAATTTATTCCGTCGGTTAGATTATATTTTCGTAACATTCGGCCCACAACTACTCCAAACACCATTGCAACCCCTAGTTGATTTCCCTCTGGCTCGGTCATCGCTCTCTCGCACGTCCTTTCTTTCCTTCAATGTCGCACCATGGTATTATTGCAAAAAACTCTGTTGTTCCCTTTAATTATTATAAATAAGCTACAAAACTACACACCGATAGTCCACTTGGAATGGAACAAATTTCGACCCACAAATTAAAGTGCTACAAACTACACACCAAGGGGCCCACATGTCATGAAACAAATTTGGACCCATATACAAATTTAAAAAATAAAGGACGAGGATCGAACATGCGACCAGGGCCTTCAAGCCGCACGTCAATAGGCGACATACGTAGGACAATAATGTTTGTTGTACCTCCCTTTGTTCACATAATGTTTTTATATTACCATAGCCTATTTAATGGATGACATGTAATATTATTTTTAGTACTATTCGCCTTCACTTACTGGTGGGTTCCATGTGTGCTCTCTCTCCCCCCTTCTGCGTTAGATGCACGAGCAAACACGAAGAACGCGCGAGCGATGTTGCCGTTGACCATATCTGGACGCGTTCACAAGTTACGGCACCAGCTTCATGTACTAGCAGACTAGTTCAGGTGTAATGCGTAATGCACGTTAATTTCAAAGTATATTAAGTGCATGCGGATATTAAGTGATTAGTACTATTTTTGGCATGAAATTAACTGCACATTAAACGTGTTGAGCGCTCGACATTGAAGCAGTCTAGGTCGTTGGATGACAAGGAATACATGTGGCTTGATGACGTTTTATATTTAATTTGATACGGCTCTAGCAGAACATTCAATCGATCAAACCATAGATTCCGTTCAGTATGACTCCGACTTTAAATTATACGACGATCGATCTAAAATAAACGGAAATGATAAATGTTCGGATTTTAAGCATGGCAACCCGAACGTTTTTCATGGAAAATTTAGATTACGCAGCGGCGGCGGGGGCGTCTTGCGGTGGGAAGCAGCTCCTCTGCCGTGCTTTGTGTGTCGTCGGGCCACTAACCGACGGCGATGGTTGCGCCTTGCGCCGTTGTTGGCGTACTCCTGGACGTTGGCCTAGCTTCAAGGAAGGGCAAAATGTTCTGGACTTTAGAGCGTGTCAACTGGAGGGAGGAGGCGACTGGCGTTGGTTCATGGAAGCGCTCGACGGCGGCCATTCATGCCGCTGAGGGGGCACTGGCACCCGCTCGGGGACATGCACTGTCAACAATGCGGCGGAGACATTCATGAACGGGCACCGCACGGCATCGCGACGCTGCAGACGCTTCAGCAAGCGCATGCGCTGGCAGTGCATGGGCACCGCACAGGCATGCGATTGCAGCACGCGCAGGCGCATGCGCTGACAGGTGCACGGGCGCGTGAAATTCGGCGGGGACCTCGTGGAACCCCGTGGCATCAAGCTCGGCGACAATGTGCGGCTCCCAGCCCATCAATGCCATGGGTATGGGCGCTAGGGCAGTCGAGGCGACGGGAGCCGGAACGGGAGCGGGGACAGGCGCAACATTTTCCCGCAAGGCCAGTTCAAGCTCGTCCCAAAGCGCCTTATGTTCTTGAGACTTCGGCGGGTGTCTTCCTCAGAAATCGGAAGACTAAGCCTGCACCATCGTGATGCGGCATGGCGTATGTTTAGGTCAGGCTGGTTGGAGGTAGATGACATGAGAATCGGAGAGGAAGAGAGAAGATTTTAAACTGCGGCACCGACGACATTAAAAGTGGGAGAACTTGGGACGAAGGTGGGCGGCAGAGCCTGGTCAAGGGGCTCGCCTCCTGGTGAGCCTGCACAGTGGTCTGCTCGCACGCCTCCCTGTCAGCCGGCGCAATGGTCTGCTTGCACGCCTCCTGTCGACTCACACGCTTGCTCGGACGGCACCTTCCGATTTGAAGCGGGACTCGTGGCGGCACGTAAAAACCGATGGTTTCAATAGTGAAAGCGTTCGACTTAACATGATAGGTCTTTGTTCCAAAATACCTTGGCTCTTCATTTGTGCAACTTGTCATAAGCAGCTTGTCTCAAATTGAAGAAAAAAATTACGAAGTAATATTTGTGCCATATCACGTGACCATGCTCAGTTTCAAGTATTTATGGTCACTTTTGGATTTTCTGAAATTTAAGATCCAGGATTTGAAACAATATCATAACCTGCATCATGCAATAAATTTTCAAGCCATACATCTGTCCTATTGTATTTCTTAAGAAAGGATTTGGTGTAACATTTTTCTTAGTTGGACTTCAGACAAGTTATATATGCAGAGTAAAAGGATAATCCCTCCGTACCAGTGCATTGCCTGATATATTAACTCAAGTACTAGGCACGAACAAACGGGCTCAATTTTGTGCTCATCCTGGTGTAGTAGTAGTAGTACTAGGCAATGCAGTTGACGGGTGACCTTGGCGAGCGGCGACCGAGGGAATTGAACCGTGCTCTACATGGTTGGTAACGTTGTCTAGTTACTAAAGCATCCTCCTTTGCTCATCGGTAGTCATTATGGACCGGGGACATGAGGGGAATTTCCTAGGGCTGGAATTCTGGCCGCCAGATATTTCGACTCGAAACGCGGAGGCTCGACAGGTTGGGGTTGCCTAACGTGCGTACCACGCACACCACCAGAAGGTCACGAGCCCCTTTTTTTAGGATCAACACGAGCCAAGGTCTAGCTGGTACGCTGTTGGGTCCTATCATTCGAGAATACGAAAGGAATCTTTTAAATTGCTGAAAGAATCTATGTGTATTACAATTCCCGTATTTTCCTTGCAAATACTAATCTCAACGTGGTAATTGATTTATGACGAGTTGTTGTTTTAGAGTGAGTTTGTGATATAGTGATCTCAACGTGGATTTCACATTTCATGGTATCCCTAGTAAGTTTTTCAATGCAAATTCAAATTTAAAAGATGAACAATATGGAGGTGAGAAAACTTTGTATGTATCAAGCATATGACCACACACACACACACACACACACACACACACACACAGACACACACACACACGAACACAACAACAATCCAATAAGTATAGTGCACCTATTTTTCCAAACCATGCATGTATGACACGAATTCAAAAACACTCCTTCTGTTCCTAAATATTAGTCTTTTAGAGATTTCAACAAGTGACTACATACGGAGCAAAATGAGTGAATCTACACTCTAAAATATGTCTATATACATCCGTATGTGCCAGTCCATTTGAAATCTCTAAAAAGACTAATATTTAGGAAGGAAGGGAGTAAAATGTAAGACATGCATGGTCCTCAATTCAATATTTAAAATGAACATGAAACTGAAACATGAATATTAAGTCTAGTACTACAGTAGATGCAAATGTTGTGTTTAATTAGGCGGAGCTATGATTGTCGGGGGTCAACCCCTCGACCTTAGATAAAATTGTGAAGCTCTATTTAGGGTTGTTTAGATTACATTTGTCCCCACACTCCCAACCACCGATTGGTTGTGCACCCCCACCCCTCCTCCTCGGGAGAATATCATGTGCCCCCATACCTTAGATGCTATATGCCGATACGAGTTGCTTGGAGCTTGTAGATCTGAGATATAGCAGCTCACATGATGTCTTAATATTTTTACAGGAAACCTTGATGAGTTTGAGAATTGCACATAATTTGTACAAAACTACTCAGATGCCCTTGGATCCCATATCCAATAACATCGAAGTCAGATCACCGTAGCATCTAAGACTAAGGAGGACATCATATTCTCCTCGTATGTAAGAATATCATGTGCTACCACACCTTAGATGCTTTGGTGATATAAGCTCTTCGAGCCGCTTGGATTTGTGACCCAACACCTCCTCGGTGGTTCAAATGGTTTTTTGCGTAAAAGCCCCAAAGAGTTCGCCACCGCTTATAAGCACAAAGATCGCCGATGCCATTGATCTCAGATCAAACGACTCGAAGCTCGATCACCGTAGCATCCAAGCTGCGAGAGCACCTTACGCTTTCTCACACGGAGAATATGAGGTGCTCCCACACCGTAGATTCTATGGTGATACAAGTTCACGGAGATCTAACGCCCACATGAGGAGGTTTGAATGTTTTTGCAATATACTACCGAGAGAGTTTGGGAATTGCGCAGAAAGTACAAGTACTACGATGTGCCATCCGATCATCGATCATACGACCTAGATGCTCATATCACTGTAGCGGGTAATTAAGCTACATGGAGCACCTAATATGAGCAACAGGGAGCCATTGGATCCAAGATGCAGCGGCACACACGAGGCCTGAATGTTTTATTTTCAAAAAAACCTTTGGAGAGTTTGGAAATTGCACATAATTACAAAGACTACTCCCAAGCCATTGGATCTCAGCTCCGACGGTGTAAAAACTCGTATCACCATAGCATCTAAGCTGCGGGGTGGATGTGATATTCTATGCCGCTGTCATTTTTGTTCGTAAACTTGCAAAATACGTGTAACTCATGCAGTTAATTGTCTAATCGCGCAAAGTGTTTGTTCAAAAAACCATCCTACAATGAAATATCAGAACAACACACGGGGGTCCCACTTGTCATTAATCAAATTTGGACCTAAAACTAACAAATCTGAAAGACGAGATTCGAACTGGCAACCTGGACTACAAAGCGTAAGTCGATAGCCTGAGACAACAAGGGTTGTTGGCTTTGTCCCATAACTTGATTTTATACAGTATTACGTTGAGTAGAGTAGAGGGAGTGCCTCGTCAACACGTGCATGACCGTTGACTCACTTACTGGTGGGTCCCAGGTCTGCGATCTCTCTCTTCTCTCCATCGTCTAATCTTTGCATGGGCACACACGAAGAGCGGTGGTAGCTTGCCGTGGTGTTATTACAACTAAAAAAATATTGGAAAATAGAAGAATCGCCTAGAACAAGAGATGTTGTGGCTGGTCGAGACGGAGCTAACCACACCTATTCTCCGTGCCACGTTAGCATCATGAAGCTGTGTGGCTAGTGGGGTGTTTTCGACCGACTGGCTGGGTCCCGAGGTCGAACCATAGGAACTACGTATGATACAGTATATTTTTACACGCACATTTTTCCTCCGTGCCGAGACATGGCACACCCTACAGCGCGGTTTCGGGGTCCTCCTGGGTGGTGCACGCATATATTCTTCCTGACGTGGGATGCACTACCACACGTTTTCGCCGAAGCAAGTAAATGAGTCGTCAAATCATGAAAGACCACCTTTCCCGCCGAGTACATCAGTGAAGCACGGTGGCTAGCTAGTTGGGCTAGTTCGACCGATTAGCTAGGCTGCCGCCACATTTGTTTTTTTCACCCTTTTTTATCTACTTGCCGCAGGTAAATTTAAACATCACCATGGCGCCGCCTCGTGTTTGGGTGCGGCAGGATTTTTAATTTTTGATTGACGGAGCAGGTGTGGCAGGATTTTAATTTTTGATTGACGGAGCAGAGCGACATCAATTAGTCACGATGACTCACCAGAAACCCATCGCCCATGATGTGAGAAGTCGTCGACCGGTGTTTTACCATGGTGAAAACCAAAGATTCCCGCCTCGGCTGGCTCCCTCCGCCTTCTCGAGATTGCATTTCCTTTCAGCCGCTCCGCCCTGCATCTATCGGCGTTCGGGAACGGGGTACCCAGATTGCTCGCTCAAGGCTCGCGGCGTGGCTTCAAGGGGTGGCCCAAGATGGCCCATCTTCATCAAGACAGCTCAAGACCTCGCGAGGGGCCAGATTGCAGGCGGACGATTTACGTGAGCTTCTCGAGCACGGCCTCGTCCAGGCTGGCTCATGAGGAGGCGGAGAGATCAAGGCGGGTACCTCACGGGTGCCCATGACGCAAGCCATGACGACCAAGGGCGCCAAAGGGTGCCAGCCCGCAGAGGTCCCCATTTCCTCTTTGGTGCAAAGGGGCAAGCGCAGAGAGATCATCAAGAAAAGGCACTGCTTCGTGCAACAAGACCAAGACCGCCGCAACAAAGCAGGAAGGAAGTCATCATGGAGCCCAAGCCGGCGTCACCACTGAGCCTTTGGCGGCGAGGACCAACTTTAGTCGTGATAAGTGTACCAGATGTTCCCCTTCAAATGGCCTATTGTTGGCGTCCTTCCCGCTCAATATTTGGGAAGAGGCCCAGGGCCTCTGCCTATAAATAGGACTAGCCACCCACAGGGTAGAGGCATCAAGAGATCAATCGCAGAGAGAGAGAGAGAGAGAGAGAGAGAGAGAGAGAGATAAAAGCGACTGAACTCCCCCTAGCAGTTCATCGCACCAGCCAAGAACAGACCCTCGCGAGGCTGTTCTTCCTTGTACTGTTCATCATCAGCCCCAGAGGCAATCCACCACACAACAAACTAGAGTATGGTATTACACCACAATGGTGGCCCGAACTAGTATAAACCTTGCGTCCCTTGTGTTGCTCTTCGTGTAGTTCTAGATCCTTGTGAGGCGACGAGGTGTAGGTAGGTAGGAGGAGTGATCTCCGCGCGCACCCCAGACTTCGAAGCTAGAGGGTCTGCCGGAGCCCGAAAACCGACATTTGGCGCGCCAGGTAGGGGTGCGCCGGAGCTTTCCCTCCCGTCGACCCGCTCTCCGCCGACATCGCGACTCGCCCTACGATGAGCAGCGCGCCACCCACTTCAGCCGCCGGCACCACCGCGGGGGCCAGGGGGCTCCGAGCCTTGGCCCCAGCCTTGCGACAGGTGCGGTGGCCGAACAAGTTAAAGCCGGAGACGCCACCGCGCTACAACGGCACGACCGATCCGCTGGCCTTCCTGTTGGCGTATGAGGAGGCCGTCCTTAAAGCAGGGGGCGACGACAGAGCCATGGCTAACTGGCTTCCCATGGCCCTCACCGGTGCCCCGCGCGTGTGGCTCCTCCACCTGCGAGCGGCTTTCGTGGCCTCTTGGGAGGAGCTGCACGGCCTTTTCCTCGCCAGGCACGCTGCGCAGGCGCCCCCGGTCGTCGCAACTCTCCTGGGCGGCTCGCAGGTGCCACCTTTAGACCGCCACATCAAGCCGTTCGCTCGCCAGGTCGGCGCTGACCCTGCGTAGCATGGGGCTCCTCCAGGTCGGTCGGCGCCTGTACGATCCGCCTTCACCAAGGATCACCCTCCAACTCAGCTGCTCGGCGCGCCTCCCAATGTTGTGCACCCCATCATCTCGCCAGTGGCTGTCACTGTGACTCTCATCGACGGCGGCGCTGGCTTCACCGTGTTTCGGTTGAAGCCTTCAGCCTCCTCCACATACCGCCGGAGCGGCTTCAGCCCAGCCGGCCCTTCTTGGGCATCGGGGGCGGTTCATCCAGCTCCCTGGGGCAGATCCGTCTCCCGGTAACCATCGGCACCTACGACAATTTCCGCACGGAGCTGATCGACTTCGACATCGCTCCCATCGGCCTCCCATACAACGCCATCCTCGGCTACCCAGCACTAGCCCAATTCATGGCCGCGACTCACCCAGCGTACAACCTCATGAAGATGCTCGAGCAATCAAGGCCTCACCGTGTCCGGAGACACCGGGATGCATTGCAGTGCTCAAGCTCGCCTTCAAGATGGCGGCGGGCGCGAGCTCGCCGACTCAGACGCCTCGAGCCAAAGGGGCTGCGCCGCCAAGAAGAAGCAAGCTTGTTCACCCAAGACAAGGCGAAACCAAGAAGATACTGGTCGACGAGGACGAATCCACTAACGCCACCTTCACCATAGCGCCAACCTCGAGCCCGAGCAGGAGGAGGCCCTGGTCAAGTTCCTGCGCGCAAACAAGAAGGTATTCACATGGGAGCCTGATTAGCTGGCGGGGATCCCTAGAGGCGTAATCGAGCACCACCTCAACGTGTGCCCCAATGTACGCCCCGTGAAGCAGAAGGCAAGGTGGCAGTCCACTGAAAAGGAAGCTTTCATCGCCCAAGAGACCCGCAAGCTAGAAGCTGCAGGGGTCATTCGCGAGGTCCGATACCAGGATTGCTTGGCTAACCCGGTGGTCGTGCCAAAGAAAGGTGGGAAGGAACGTATGTGTGTCGACTTCACCAACCTCAACAAAGCCTGCCCGCAGGATCCATTCCCGCCCCTCAGACGATCGATCGCCGATTCTACCGCCGAAAAGCGACTGTTGTGTTTCTTGACGCCTTCTCGGTATCACCAGATCAAGATGGCGCTAGAAGACGGGAAAACGGCTTTCCGACCCCGTGGGGGTGTACTTGCTACACATGCATGCCGCCTGGCTGCGCAACACTGGGGCGACCTTTCAGCCGGGCCGATGCACATCACCTTGGGCCCGCAGCTCGGGAAGAATGTTGAGGCTTACGCCGATGACATTGTGGTGAAGTCTCGTGAGGCCAAAACCCCGATACAAGACCTGAGGAAACCTTCATGAGCCTCAAAGCAAGAAACCCGCGGCTCAACCCGGAGAAGTGTGTGTTTGGGGTCCCCTCGCAAGTTTTTGGGCTTCCTCGTGTCCCACCGAGGCATCGAGGCTAACCTGAAAAGGTCAAGGCGGTTGAGGACATGAGCCCGCCAAAGACCCTCACAGTAAATGCGTAGCTCATCGGGCGCTGTGGATAAAGACTAGGACGCTTCATCTCCAAGTTGGGGGAGCGAGCGCCGCCTTTCTTCTAGCTGATTAAGAAAAAGGCCCTTTGAATGGATCAAGAGGCCGACAATGCTCCAAGATCTCAAGAGGTACCTAACCAGCCCTCCGGTAATGGTGGCCTCGCCCTCAGAACCCTCGGTGTTTCACTTTGCAACCACTCCCTACTCCGCCAACGCAGCCCTCGTGGCGTTAGGGAGGAGCGCCGGACCAAAGCTCGCGGCAGCTGCCCGGTCAAGGCGGCAGATCAAGGAAGACTCACAGAGACCACTACCACACCGAGAAGGATCACCACGACGGAAACACACTCGGGATGAAGAGACCCTCCTCGGGCGACCAGCCACCGGAGGCTCCATCTGTTCAGAGGCGCCATCGCTCCGAAGGGCGCCATTGACACCAAAGACTCCCAACCTCGTTGAACACCCTGTACTTCCGTCAAGACAAGTGTTGCGGGACGCGAGGGCGCGGTACCCCATGCCTCAGAAACTCCTCCTCGCGCTATTGGTGGCCTCGCGCAAGCTGCGTCATTATTTTCAGGGCCACCCCATCAAGGTTGTCTCAGCGTACCCCTTGGAAAGGGTGCTTAGGATCCCTAACTCAGCCGAAAGAGTCGCTGAGTGGAACATTGAACTGCAAGCGTTTCAGCTCGAATTCAGCACAACCAGAGTCATCAAGGGGGCCACATTGGCGGATTTCGTGGCAGAATGGATGGAGGCGCCGGGCCTCAAGGCTGATGAGGATCGATCCCTCTCCCCGGGAAGCGAGGCGCCGGACGGTTGGGTCATGTACTTTGACGGGGCATTCTCCAGGCACGGCGCGGGGGCTGGAGCAGTGCTTCTATCTCCTACTCAAGACAAGCTCTACTACGCCGTGCAGCTCTGTTTCCAGCACGGAGAAAAGGTCTCCAACAACATAGCAGAATATGAAGGCTCGATAGCAGGCCCAAGGCCACAGTTGCCCTAGGAGTGAAGCGCCTTACCATCAAGGGTGATTGACAACTCCTCGTCAACTTCTCCAACAAGGTATACGAGCCGAGGGATGAGCACATGGAAGCCTACCTCGCAGAGGTCCGCAGGATGGAGAAGCAGTTCTGGGAGCTCCTCTCGGGCGGACTAGCAGGCTCCTCAGGAGCCCAAAGCCTCACGAACCCACTAAGGACTCCCCTCGGGAGAAATACACACCCGCAACTACCAAATCAGTTCAAAACCTGCCTGGACTAAGGTAAGTTACAACAGCAGGCCCGCGGGGGGCTCGCGAGCTTGCAAAAGCGCGTTTCAAGTCCAGCCTAAGAAATAAAATGGTATTCTGTTTACATGAGGGGTCCCCCTCCCCAAAATGCTCTTACACCTTGAAGGGCCGTGCCCAAGCTTTTGCGTGCAGGTTAAAAATAAAGGAGCACGGGCTCAGTCGGACATGTCGCTCACCGCATCTTTCGGATCGCTCCAAGACATGTTCCTGGCGCTGTCGCTGGCGCTATCTTTACCGTCATCAACCGTGCAAACCTCATCTGCCACGACCACCACCGTGTCATCATCGGAAGCGAAGGCCCTGACCAGAGCATCCACATTGTAATCCACCCAGTGCGCCAGGTTGTCCCGAATGACTCCGAGCACTAGGGCGATGGCGGCGTCGAAGTCAAAGTGGGGATCGGTGTTCTGGAGATGACTGAAGACGCGGGAAAACGCGCGCCCAAGGAGGCCACGGCTCTTTTCATCAACAAGCTCGCGAGCCCTCTCAGCCCGGTCCTCCAGGCGCGTCACGATGTCGGTGAAGAAGTGGAGATGGCCGACATAGTCTTATGCATGGGGATGAGGGGCGTGTTCGTCGCAGATGACGCCCAGCGCCTGGTTGGCCCTTACCCTGTGGTCCCGGAGCATGGGGGTGTGTTCACGCTGCAACGTCTGCCGGTGGATCGCCTCCTCCCTGCTCTCCTGCGCGAGGGACTCGGCATCAGTGACTCGTCGTTGAAGCGGGAGTAGTTCAGCACGGGCGGAGGCCAACTTGGCCTGCACGGAGATCAGGGCTGCTACGGCGGCCTTCTCGCGCTGCTCCGCTTCAGCCAACCTTGACCTGAGGGCGGCGGCTCTGCCCTCAGCTTCGGCTTCCAAGAGCTTCAGCTTCAGGTCGTGTCTGTTGGCAAGGTCTGCGCGGCCCTCCGCCACCCTACGGTCAACCTCTTCCTAGATCCTGGCCTCACAAGACTTGCGGGCGCCCTCCGCTGGGCGACGAAGGCCTCGCTCTCCAACCGATCGAGCTCGAGGCTGTGCTCCGTGGCCTCTAGCACCAGCGCCTCCTCGTGCCCCAAAATGCCCTCCTCTTCAGAAGGCGCCCCTTCATCGACGCCAAGGCAGCCTTGCGTGCCTCAATTTGCCGCTCCAGGGAGGCGTTCAGGGCCTGGAGCTCCTGCCTGCGCCTCTCTGCGACCTTGCGGGGGTGGTCAGCCTCCCTAGCCTCCTCCAAGGCTCGGGCGCTGGCCTCGCGCGAGGTTGCAAGGGATGCCTCGGCCTTCGCATTGGCGTGCTCACGCTGAAGACGCACGAGGTTGATGGCCAGCTTCGGTTGATGCCATTCGTCCACCAGCCAAAGGCCCTTGGTTTCAAGGCGGGCGTGAAAATCCACGAGCTCTTCCCCGAGCCGGCTCAGCGCACCCATCGCCTCCCGGAAGAGCTCGTGATGGACAACACCCCGCTTGCGCGCAAGCTCGAATGCACGACCGGGTCCGTCCTCCACGCCGGGGGCCGTTGAAGAAGTTCGAAGTGGCTCGCGTACTCCCAGCAGGGGGCTGGAGGCCGGCGCCTTTCTAGTCGCCCTTCGGGCCTCGGCGTGGGCCCGGAGGGGCGGAGGCTCATTGCTCGAAGAAGAGGCCAGGGCCTGGTCACCCAGCCATGGTCAATAACCAGAGGAGGAGCCCTTGGCACACCCTCCGCATCCCAGGCAGGACCGCGAAGGAGGGACGGTAAGAATGCGGGGTCAAGATGCCAGGCCGACACGTCCACCTCTCCGGCCGACCTCGCGCCAAGTGCGGCAGGCTGGCTTGAGGCGCTCAGGGTCAGCGGGGGACTCGAGGCAGGAGGAGGTTGCTTCTCAGGAGATTTCGTCGCCTTAGCAGATGGGGCCCTGAGGAACCACGGTCAGGAGGGGAAGCAACACTCAAGAAATTGCAAAGACAAGGTACTCACTCATCTATGGCAATGTACTTCCTCTGCTTCAATGGCCGGAAGGCATCACTGCTGCAGCTTGGAGATCTCTTCCTCTCGCAAAGCGCGTTGAAGTTCAGTCGGAGCCGGCCGAAGCCCTGGGTGCGGTCAGCAGCGCCGGGCGCGACTGGTGTGGCTCCTGAGGAGGCGACCTCAAGAATGTTGGGCCGCGTGGAGTCCCCGGCCTCCGTCTCGTGGCGACTCGCTGGGGCCTCTGGGGCTTCGGCCTCAGGAGCATCAGACTGCACTAGCCCCTCAGCTGCCTCCTCAGGGCAGCTCTCTCGAGCCCTAGGAGACGATGCCTCAGGAGCCCAAAGCGACGCCGGCTCCTCAGCAGCTGTGTCGCCATCATTCGACATTGATCGCCCCCCTGCGCCCACTTCTGGGGCGAGTGCCATGCTGGTGGAAGGCAAGGGAGCCACGAAGACAAGGCTCTTATGAGGCCCTTCAAGGCCAACCGGACGTAGTCCCCATTCGTCGAAAGTGGGCATCTGCCTCGCGAATTCCACCTTGTTCGAGCAGCAGTAAAAGAGACAACCCTCCTCCGGCATGTTGGTGGGCGACGGGTCGCCCGTCAGGAGCTCAAGCACAGTTCGTTGCGCCTCAAGAGGAAGCCCAGGCTCGTGGAGCCTGATGCGGTCTTTGTTGTCGGAAAAGGTCCAAATTGGACGGGATTGGCGCTGGATGAACTCCTTCACCACCATGGGCGTTGTCACGTCGAGATCTTTCAGCCTAGTCAGCCGGCGCCAGACATGGACAAGACGCGGGTCAGCGAGCTTCTCGTGCCCCCAGCCGAAACTGGGAACGGCCAGTGCTGTCGGAAGCGAGAGCAGGGGGCTGAGCACGCCGGCGTCCACGAACACCCAACGCCTCCGAAACCCGCTCACAGACAGCGAGAGCTCGAAATCAATCCCTGAGCCGGCCATCCCAGCCACGGCCTGGAAGCTCAAGCATTCCGAGCGCTACCGGGGGTCGGTTTGATGCAACGAGAAGAAATGGCAAAGTAAGGCCACGGAAGGAGCAATGCCCACCATGGCCTCATAGATGAAGGCTAATACAACAAGAAGGATGATGGACTGGGGATCCAGGTGCAGCATATGGATCTGGTAGTGGGAAAGTACGACATTGAAGAAGGCGGAAAATGGGGGAATCATGCGAGCCCATAGGGCGTGAAGATGGATGTGGACCTCGTTGGCTGTCCTGTCAACAGCAACGCGGGATGCAGGCCAGGCCGCCGTCTTCCCCCACTCGTTGAAGTCGGCGGCAAGCGCTGGGCGAACCTTGTTCATCGCCTCCTCGTTGAGCACCACCAACCGCTCAACGGCGGGCTCAAAGGTCGGCGGTGTTTCGGCTGGAGCTTGGGGCTTCTTCTTTCCCTTCTTTGTCTGGCTCAGTGACATGGCAATGAAGAAGATGGGGTCCTGGTCAGATTGGAGGAGGAAACCGTTGCTTTCGGGAAAGTGGAGGAGTTGGGGAGTGCGCCCCCAGCAATGAAGGTGGAGCTGTGTAGGCCGCGGTGGCCGCTTAGCCAGGCGGATATCAAGGCTGCATGGGGAAGAGGAGACGCCCACGTCCCGTCAATCGCCACGCGTCAATCAAGGTCGCAGTTATTGGGGCTCAAGGGCTTCGCAGACTTGCCCTTGCCTTCACCTCGGGCCAATCATGAGTGCGCTTTGGGCCCGGGGCTACTGCTTGCCCCTGGGAACGGGGTACCCAGACTTGCTCGCCTGCAGCCTGTATGGCGTGGCTCGGCGGCCTGGCACGACCCATCTTCATAAACAACCACTCAAGACCCTCGCGAGGGGCCAAGCCTCGCGAGGCGGACGACGCCAAGACCTCCTTAGGGGTAGCCTCTCTAGGCTGGCTCCCGAGGAGTGGAGTTATCTTTGCAAGGGGCACCTCGCGAGGTGCGCGTGACGTGAGCCATGACGATCATGGCCAGGCAGGCGCCAGCGGGCACAGAGTACTAGTTGCCTCTTTGGTGCTAAAGGGGCAGGCGCAACCGAGGAGTCCCGAGACATCAGGCAAAGGTTTCCATATCAGTGCAACGAGACCAAGACCAGTAGGACGGAGGTCACCACGGAGCCCACTATGGCGTCACCACCAGAGCCTTTGGCAGGCTAAGACCACCTTTTGTTAGGATAACTTGTACTAGTTGTCTCCCTTCAAAATTGGCCGTTGTGGGATCACTTCCAGCCTAATAATTGGGAAGAGGACCCAGGCCACTATAAATAGGACTAGCCACCACTGTAGGAGGCAACTCATCTGGGGACGGATCATCCAGATCTACCTCACAGACACAAGCTCACCGAGCTCAAGAACACATGTCCTCAGGAGACTGTTCATCCCTTGTACTTGTTGATCCTCAGCCTACAAGGCAATCCACCACACCACACTGGAGTAGGTATTACACCACAACGGTGGCCAGGACCAGTATAAACCCCTGTGTCCTTGTTCTTTGGGTTCAGCGAGCTAGGCCTTGCGAATGTTGTGCGAGCGAGCCAGGGAGAGAGAGATCTTTGTGCGCACCCCAGTGTTCGAACATCAAGGGTTTGCCGGAACCCACAGTTCTACAAGCACTATCTAATTTTTGCAACTGAAGTTCAGTAATTAAGCATAGATTTCATTCATAGATTAAGAAGTCGTTCTTCATACAAACAGTTCAACTTGACAGCTGAACCAACCAAACTTTTCCCCAATTATTGCTAACCACGTACTGAAATAGCTAGTTCAACTATATATACTAGCTAATTTTAAGTACGTTATACAATTCCACCACATATATAGTCAAATGAACTGAACAAAATAGCCCCTAAATACTACTACTACTACGGAGGGGCTTTGTACTACTTCCGGCAGCCTCTCCTCTGCCTACCGACGAGCTGGGCAACTGCAATACGGTGCCTGCCGCTGCTGCAGCTTCAGCGACGCTCACCTCGAATGCCCTCTGTCGCTCCAATCTACCCCTCTTGAAGCGGTGGTTCTCCTTGTAGATCTCCTGATTCTTCGCGTATGAGGCGGCGTGTGCCGCGGCCACGGTGGCGGTAAGGCTCTTTGCATGCTCAACGAGGCGCTCCTCCTCCTCCCGCAGGAACTTGGTGTAGCGCGCAAGGTCGCTAACGCACGTGCGGGCCTCCACCTCCGCCTCCCACCTTCTGGCGGCGGTGGCGGAGCGGGTGATGACCCCGGCGGTCGACTGTGGGCTGGCGGCCGACGATGGGGTGGCGTCCATGACCACCACCTCCCGCCTTCGGGACGCGGTGGTGGAGCGGGTGATGGCCCAGTGGGGTGGCGGCCACGACGGCTACCTCCCGCCTTCGGGCTACAGTGGCGGAGCGAGCGATGGAACTGGCTTTCGACGGTGGTGTGGCGGCAACGGCGGCCGGCAACAGCTGCCGACGGGCAGCGGCGGCAGAGCGTGTGGTGGGTGTTCCGCGCACACCCAACAGGAACACCACTGTGATGCCCCTGATTCAATCGTACACTAATCATACACGCAATGTACGATCAAGATCAGGGACTCACGAGAAGATATCACAACACAACTCTAAAAATAAATAATTCATACAAGCATCATAATACAAGCCAGGGGCCTCGAGGGCTCGAATACAAGTGGTCGATCATAGACGAGTCAGCGGAAGCAACAATATCTGAGTACAAACTAGGATGGCTAGCACAAACCGGGATACAGATCGAAAGAGGCGCATGCCTCCTACCTGGGATCCTCCTAAACTACTCCGGGTCGGCGGCGGCGACCTGCACTTAGTAGTAGGCACCTCTGGTGTAGTAGGAGTCGTCGTCGATGGCGTCTGGCTCCTGGGCTCCAACATCTGGTTGATACTTCCGAGAAGAATGGAAAGGGGGGAAAAGAGGGAGCAAACAAACCGTGAGTACTCATCCAAAGTACTCGCAAGCAAGGATCTACACTACATATGCATTGGTATCAATGAAATGGGTAGTATCTGTGGACTGAACTGTAGACTGCCAGAATAAGAGGGGGATAGCTAGTCCTATCGAAGACTACGCTTCTGACAGCTTCCATCTTGAAGCATGTAGAGAGACTAGCTCGCAAGTTCACCAAGTATGATCGTATAGCATAATCCTACCTGGCCATTCTCTCGTCGTTGCCGTGTGAGAGAGCGATCACCGAGTTGTATCTGGCACTTGAAAGGGTGTGTTCTATTAAGTATCTGGTTCTAGTTGTCATAAGGTCAAGGTACAACTCCAGGTCGTCCTTTTATCGAGGGACACAGCTATTCGAATAGATAAACTTCCCTACAGGGGTGCACCACATTACCCAATAGGCTCAATCCCTCTGGCCGGACACACTTTCCTAGGTCATGCCCGGCCTCAGAAGATCAACACATCGCAGCCCTACCTAGGCTCAACAGAGGGGTCATCACGCCGGTATAAAGCCTAAGCGCGCAGGGGTCTGGGCCCATCACCCATCGCACACTTGCATGTTGCAAACGTGGCCGGAAGCAGACCTAGCCTCACTAATACATGAGCAAGCGTTCCAGTCCAATCCGGCGCGCGCCACTTAACTGCTGACGTCAAGAAGGCTTCGGCTGATACCACGATGTCGAGTGCCCATAACTGATCCCGCGTAGTTGGTTAGTGCGTATAGGCTAGTGGCCAGGTGATACGTCTCCAACGTATCTATAATTTTTGATTGTTCCATGCTATATTATATTCTGTTTTGGATGTTTATTGGGCTTTATTATACACTTTTATATTATTTTGGGACTAACCTATTAACCAGAGGCCCAGCCCAAATTGCTGTTTTTCCCTATTTTAGTGTTTCAAAGGAAAAGGATATCAAACGAAGTGCAAACGGAATGAAACCTTCGGGAACGTGATTTTCGGAACAAACGTGATCCGGAGGACTTGGAGTCTATGTAAAGTAATCAACGAGGAGAGCACGAGGCAGGGGGCGCGCCCACCTCCCCCAGGCGCGCCCTCCACCCTCGTGGGCCCCTTGTTGCTCCACCTACGTACTTCTTCCTCCTATATATACCCATATACCCTGGAAACATCATATACTGAGCCAAAACGCTATTTCTACTGCCGCAACCTTCTGTACCCATGAGATCCCATCTTGGGGCCTTTTCCGGCGCTCCACCGGAGGGGGCATTGATCATGGAGGGCTTCTACATCAACACCATAGCCTCTCCGATGATGTGTGAGTAGTTTACCTCAGACCTTCGTGTCCATAGTTATTAGCTAGATGGCTTCTTCTCTCTCTCTCTCTTTGGATCTCAATACAAAGTTCTCCTCGATCTTCTTGGAGATCTATTCAATGTAATCTTCTTTTGTGGTGTGTTTGTCGAGATCCGATGAATTGTGGGTTTATGATCAAGTTTATCTATGAACAATATTTGAATCTCCTCTGAATTCTTTTATGTATGATTGGTTATCTTTGCAAGTCTCTTCGAATTATCAGTTTGGTTTGGCCTACTAGATTGATCTTTCTTGCAATAGGAGAAGTGCTTAGCTTTGGGTTCAATCTTGCGGTGTCGTTTCCTAGTGACAGCAGGGGCAGCAAGGCATGTATTGTATTGTTGCCATCAAGGATAAAAAGATGGGGTTTATATCATATTACATGAGTTTATCCCTCTACATCATGTCATCTTGCTTAAAACATTACTCTGTTCTTATGAACTTAATACTCTAGATGCATGCTGGATAGCGGTCAATGTGTGGAGTAATAGTAGTAGATGCGTAATCGCTTTGGTCTACTTGTCGCGACGTGATGCCTATATACATGATCATACCTAGATATTCTCATAACTATGCTCAATTCTATCAATTGCTCGACAGTAATTCATTTACCCACCGTAATACTTATGCTCTTGAGAGAAGCCACTAGTTAAACCTATGGCCCCCGGGTCTATTTTCCATCATATTAATCTTCCAACACTTAGCTATTTTTATTTCCGTTTATTTTACTTTGCATATTTATTTCTCTTTATCATAAAAATACCAAAAATATTATCTTATCATATCTATCAGATCTCACTCTCGTAAGTGACCATGAAGGGATTGACAACCCCTTTATCGCGTTGGTTGTGAGGTTCTTATTTTTTTGTGTAGGTGTGTGGGACTCGAGCGTGGTCTCCTACTGGATTGATACCTTGGTTCTCAAAAACTGAGGGAAATACTTACGCTACTTTACTGCATCACCCTTTCCTCTTCAAGGGAAAACCAACGCAGTGCTCAAGAGGTAGCACCAGGCTCAGATCGAATACCAAGATCTCGTTAAGCGTGTTAATTGATGTAACCATAGACGCCGACCAGGGGCCAGGCCCACCTCTCACCTAGGTGGTCTCAACTTGCCCTGTCGCTCCGCCACAAAGATCCACTCAGAGGGCCGTCGGGATAAATGTCCTTTCAGCCCCCAATCCGTGAATCACTCGCGGGTACTCTATGAGCCGACCCGACTTTAGTAACCACATGTATCGTATATTATGTATATAAGTATATACCCGTGATCACCTCCCGACTGATCACGGCCCGATAGTATAGCATGGCAGACGGACAAGAATGTAGGGCCACTGATGATAACCTAGCATCCTATACTAAGCATTTAGGATTGCAGGTAAAGGTAACAATAGTAGTAACAAGGACAGGCTATGGAGCAGTATAGGATCGAGCCGAAAGCAGTAACATGCTACACTACTCTAATGCAAGCAGTAGAGAGAAGGAATAGGCGATATCGGGATGAACAGGGGGGGGGGGGCTTGCCTAGAAGCTCGGCGGAGAAGGAGGGGTCGTCAACACCTTAGTCGATCGGGGCAGTATCGATGTTAGTCTCGTAGTCTATAGGAGAGAAGATGGGGAAGAAACAATGAATACAATGCAAATAGATGCATGACGATGAATGACATGACAATGAGCGGTGCTAGGTGTGCGCTAACACGGTATTAGGTGCTACTAGCACTGGTACGCGTCGGTGCTATACAAACGGTTTTTAACCCCTTTCCGCGACCGCATTTGGAACCTTCGCCAAGTGAGTGTGGGCGATAGGGGGTCCTTCCCACACGACCTAGAAACCATCGGGGATAAGGAGCCTTGCTGCATACAGTTATCCCTATATAACCGTTTCCGATATCATGAATATCCCAAGAGCTTCATCCTTGCTACTCGTTTGTGCTTGCATTGCCATCGCAGTCGGAGTTTTGTGGTTTTACCTAAAACCAGGCAGATTCTAGGCACGTGAGTTTTACGATGCCTGGCACATCACAAACAGTTCATGATTATAAAACGTGTACGATAGGTAGACAATCACACACATTTAGTTTTCCCGCACCATATGTGATAGTGTCTGACATCACACACGCTTTGCAAACAGCAACTGTGTGCATTCTTGCACACCTTTCCTCTGTGTGAACCATCTTGGATTATGGTGTATATCGCAAACGTTTGTGTTTTACCAACCGTGTGTGCCGTAATGACCTTCACAACGTAATTTCGCCCTAATTTAATTGCTTCTATTCAAAATTGTACCCGATTTGAACTTGAAAGTAGGCTATAGCTTTATTCATATCGATCAGGTTCAAACAACTAATGCATTATTGAATTCACAGGTACATATGTTTAAGAATTACAAAAGCACCAAATAAAGAATGATGAACCAGGGTTCTATACTTGTACTATTACATATTGTAAAGAAAGAGGTGACAGACATTCCGGTTGCTGAACAAGGTGAAGCGGAATGGCCCTATTGAGCTCTCCTGGATGCAGAAGGCATGCAGGACTCTAGTCCAACCCCTTGTGATGGCTTTCCGCCAATCATGTAGTTTGAGAGGTAATCTTGAGTAAACTGCTTCAGGATCCACTGCAAAAGAAAAATATTCAGATATTGTCATCTAACACAACTCACTACGGGCAGTAAAAAGAAGGCTACAGGTTTCTTACTTACCATCCTGCAGTTCACTGTTGTCTTGCATAAAGTGTAAACAACTAGTTCTATTGACATCTTTTGACCCATTTTAATAACAATCTTTATCAGTTTCCTCACTTGATGTACCTAAAGCACCAAGTTAATATTAGAAGCTAAACAACAATTGAAAAATGATGTAGTACAACACTCCCTCCATCCCATTATATAAGATTTTAGTACATGTATATCTAGACATCATCAGAACATTAAGGTAACACTCTTCCTTGTTGCTATGTAGCCCCGGATTGCATATTTAGTCATTCAGTACAATGCATGTTGCTATGTAGCCTCAGATATATTAAACATGGCCCTAGTTAACCTACTAATAAATGGGTTATAGATATATTCAGTGAAATGTCCGATTCGATGATTAATCCCTTATCAGCCCCAGGCTATATGGTACCAGCTACCGATATCCTGAACATTTAGTACATATAAGCAATGCGATGAAACTAACCTCGATGGAAAACAACACTGTTCTCAATATTGTCCTGCATGAGTACATATAAAGGCATGTTAAGCACAACAGGCTAAACATCAACCAAATATATCCATGGTAGACAACATACTCTACAAATGATAGCTTCAATGTACAGGCTTAAGCACGCTAGTTAAGCAAAACAAGAAGTGGAAATGTGTATTAACTACATCAGGCATAACATTTAAAAACAAGCAAATAGTTATTCAAACTGGTATTATGCAGGTCTACAGTACACTAGTTATTGTTAAAAAAACGAAAAGGCATGTTAACTGCAATATCCTTAACAACAACCAAATATCGTAATTCATAGTGGTATTGTCGAAACTGTTATTGATGAAATTGAACTGCACGGCAAATAGTTACACATATAGAGCATCACATTGTGAAGAACTGAAATAAACAAGTCATAAGGAAATCTCTAGGCGATCCTTAAAAAGTTAAAGGACTAAAACTCTTAGTGGATCCCCTAAACTTAAGGTTGTGAACTTCAATTTGATCAAGTTCAAAGCAGGTTCAACCAAAAGTAGCATGCATTCAAACATAAACATAGATAGTTTTGCATAACCGAACATAAAACATAAATTTAAACTAAGCTAAACTACTTTAGGTCGAAGTAGAGGTCGAGACAATCCTTCCTCGTCATGTACGGTGTGCCGCGAGCCGGGTCCGAGCCGGTACTGCCGTCTGGGCCATTGGGGAAGGCACTCCTCCACTCATCAACGTCGATCTCCTCATCCTCGGGGCCCACCTCGGCGCCCTCTGTGCCGTCGTCGCCGCCGCCTTCGACCTCGTCATCAGAAGGGAGCGCGATAACCTCGCCACCCTCCGCGCCACCGTCCTCGCCGCCTTCGACCTCGTCATCGGAGGAGAGCGCGATAACCTCACCGCCCTCTGCACCGGCAAAGATCGCCCACTCCGCCTCCACGAGCTCTGGGTGCTACCGGTGGAGCTCTTGCATGTAGGCCATGTCGGCGGCCTCGGCCTCGAGGCGCTCCCATGCCTCGCGGTCCTTCCGCGCCATAGCCGAGCTCAACACCCCTGGCTCCGGCGGAACGAGGTCGACCGGACGTGTGCCGAAGGGGAAATTGAGCCTAGCCGCCACGTCGTGGTAACTTGCCAGCGGTCGTACTCCATGGCCGCGAGCTCGGCCGTGTGGAAGCTACCGAGCTACCGGCGGGTGTGGGTCTCCCGATCTGTAATCTCGGCGACCCACGTGGCCCACCCCCGCTGCTGGACCCCAAGGTAGGAACTCGTCGGCTTCCGGGTCGGATGGAGGACGGGGAAGTCCTCGAACCGGTGTAGGAGCGCGGCGGCGGGCAGATCGGGGGACCGGCGACGGTAGATCGAGCCTGCAGAGGACGATGGGGACACCTCGGCGGCCACCTTGCCGGCGTCGGGCGAAAAGGCCACGATAAACCTCTTTTTGGCCATTGGCTCCTCGAGCTCCCCGGCACACAGAGAGATGTTGAGGATGGAGGCGCCGGCGATGGCGGCGACCTACCAATGGTTTTGGGTTGTGTGTGTCTGTGTCAGCGGCGGTTTTGGGGTGTGTGGAGGGGGGGGGGCAAGGCGGTGTTTGAGGAAATACTGCGGCAACTGAAAATTTTACTAGGCGGGAGTAACAAGTCGGGGCTACTGAAAATTTGGATCAAGGGCGAGCAGATATTTTTGAGATTGCGAGGGATGCAGAGGCGGGAGTAAAATGTCGGGGCTACTGAAAATTTGAACCCAGGGACTGAAGCAGAGCAGGAGTAACATACATCGCACATGGTCCGCACATACTAATCGTGTTCTATCAAACATTAAAACCTTCTAGGCGGTAGATATTTTCGAGATTACAAGGCAGTAATATTTTTGAGATTGCGAGGGATGCAGAGGCGGGAGTATTTGGGGAGCGAGCTAGTGTGCTTGACACACTGGCTGTGGACTGTAGCCGACGCACATTCTCGCAAAAGCCATAGGCGTACTATACATCGACGGTGCTCCAAGATATTTTGTAATGCATCTCATACGGTTGGTGATAATAAACTGTGTGGGATATACTTGATTTGAATTACATAATGAGGTCACAACAGCAATGGACGCTGTTTGAATTGCTAGACCTTTTATGTACAGTGAACATGAACTATATTCGTGTTGTAAAATAATTGGAATTATTCAGGGTTTGTTTGGACATTTTATACATTATACTGGTTTTCTAGCCATTTCAGGTGCACAATTCAAAATTAAACAACATGCACATGCTTCGGTGCAATAACATGGGTTGAAAAATCAAATATATGTCCTTGAGTGCATGCTTAGGTCCCATGCAAGAAATGGGAATGAATTTCAAACACCAAGGCGCTGTTGATTGCTGGCAAAATGTTGATATACCTGGTTTTTAAATTCTGGTTAATCCAAAACTCGTCTGAAATTCATGAAACTTGGCATGGTTATCATGGAGCGGCATCAACATGTGGTGGTAAAAAATTTGTCCCATTTGGGGACAGGTTTGGGTATAAGCTTCTCACAAACCAGAGCATCTCACAACAAGCGTGATGGTTTCGGTACGGAACATGCCACCTTTGGGGATGAAATGATATCCGTTGCGTCTTATTGCTTTCAAAAAATTTCTAGTGCCAACATAGAACAACATGAGTGTTGTGTTAAGTTTTGAATTTTTCGGGGTTCGTTTGGATATTTTTATACATTAACTGGGTTTTCTAGGCATTTTATGTGCATAATTCAAATTTGAAATACATGCACATGCTCAAGTGCATAAAAATTGGTTTAAAAATCAAATATGTGTCCTTGGGTGCATGCTTAGGTCCCCTGCAAGAAATGGGAATGAATTTCAAACACCAGGGCACTGTTGATTGCCGGGAAAATGTTGAGATACATGGTTTTTAAATTCTAGTAAATCCAAAACTCGTCTGGAACTCATGAAACATGGAATGCTATCATGGAGCGGCATCAACATGCCATGGTAAAATTTTTGTCCCATTTGGGGCAGGTTTGGGTATAAGCTTCTCACAAACCAGAGCTTCTTACAACAAGCGTGATGGTTTCGGTAGGGAACGTGCCACCTTTGGGGACGGAACGATATCCGTTGCCTCTTATTGCTTCCAAAAAATTTCTAGTGTCAACATAGAACAACAGGAGTGTTGTGTTTAATCTTGGAATTTTTTGGGGTTCGTTTGGCCTTTTTATACATTAACTGGGTTTTCTATGCATTTTATGTGCATAATGCAAATTTTAACTACAAGCACATGCTCCAGTGCACCAAAGTTGGTTGAAGAATCACATGTCTATCCTTGGGTGCATGCTTAGGTCCCATGCAAGAGATGGGAATGAATTTCAAACACCAGGGCACTGTTGATAGCAGGCAAAACGTTGAGATGGCTGGTTTTTAAATTCTAGTAAAGCCAGAACTCGTCTCAAATTCATGAAACTTGGCATGCTATCATGGAGCGGCATTAATATGCCGTGGTAAAAAATTTGTTCCATTTGGGGCAGGTTGGGTATATGCTTCTCACAAACCAGAGCTTCCCACAAAGCAGAGCTTCTCACAACAAGCGTGATGGTTTCGGTAGGGAACGTGCCACCTTTGGGGACGGAACGATATCCGTTGCCTCTTATTGCTTTCAAAAAATTTCTAGTGTCAACATAGAACAACAGGAGTGTTGTGTTTAATCTCGGAATTTTTCGGGGTTCATTTGGCCTTTTTTAGACTTTAACTGAGTTTTCTAGGCATTTTATGTGCATAATTCAAATTTGAACTACAAGCACATGTCCTGTGCACCAAAGTTGGTTGAAAAATCACATGTGTGTCCTTGGGTGCATGCTTAGGTCCCATAGCTGCCTTGTAGTTTGCTCTTTATTTTTTTCCAAAAATAATTTTTAGGTACATAAGTAGCTATTTAATCAGAGAAACACCAAAAAAATTCCAAGATTCAACCACTAGCTAGGAACGGTCATTCCCGAAGTTTCGACCGCATTTTGAAACCGGCATAAAAAATAAAAAAAATCAAAAAATTGGGAAACCTTCGCATTGTGTCATTATATGTGGCCAGGTTCCCAGAAAAAATAATAAATTTGTAACGCGGCGATTATTTTAAAAAAGTGTTCTCAGAAACGAGCTATCACGTGTGGAGATCAATGGCTTTCAAGCCAAATGATCAATCTTATGGCCACATTCATGGCATAGTTTGTTCAAATGATCTCATATTGTGCACAAGGGTGCATATTGGAATGGAAAACAATGTTGCCTAAAGAAGTTTTCATTTTCTTTGGACGAAAAAACCATTCCATTTTTCGAGTGCCCAAAAGGAGGTTTTTTTGTGAAGGACCTCCCAAATAATTGTTGCAAAATTGTACCAAATCATTTTTCTAAAATACTAGGACATATTTAATGCACAATTTACAAAATTGTTGGGTGTAAAAAGTTTTGATTCACCTCTCGTGAAAAAGACAAATTTCCGCCGACTCAGCTGGAAGCGGGTCAAATTTGAACTGCAGCTGCCTCATAGTTTGCTATTTATTTTTTCCAAAAATCATTTCTAGTTACATAAGTACCTATTTAATCAGAAATACATGGTTTGGTGGTGATACGTCGAGGTTTGGGCAAGGGCCGAGGGCCCCAACTCTAGAGCTGCCAGAACTCAAGATGCTCACTGATGGTCACCGCAAGGACCGTGGTGTTGCCATGTGTTCACAGGGCGGCCTAGGCATGTCTAGTGGGTTGGGCACTCCCTGTAGGTGCTAGGAAGAAAATCACAACATAAGATTCTCACGAGGAGACCGATCGATGCTCAAACATGAATTAGCAGCCAAGTGTTTGATTAGCGGTGCGGAAATGTACATGGCTAATGGGCGGAGTTTTGGTGAGGATGATCGCCATTAAGAAGACCGTCTTCACAAATTTTCAGCTCAAAAGGAGGAGCCTAGGTGGTACTTGCTTTACAAGGTACCACACTGGACATAAATACAAATGTTAAATCTGGGCTCAAAATAATGAATGAATTGAGCTGGCATTTGGTGGTGGATGGTTATTTGGGCATAGGAAAGCACTGTAGAAAATGGATAGTATTTGGACATGCCAAAGTGGTACTTCCTTCACAAAGTGTTGTTCTGGACAGAATAGGAAAATGAATATTGTTGAATTATTTTCGAACTAGGCAAGGAAGGTTTTTTTTACATATTTGACGAATATATGACCCAAAGAATTTATGAGATTTTTGTGGGGATTTTGGGAATGACAGAAATATAGGTTGCTTCACAACCTGGGGTAAAAATTGCCACATGGACATGACACATAGGCAAAACTGATGAGGTGGCGCTTAGTCATAGCAACCCACCACAATTTACAAGGTTATGACCATCTATATTGGTCGTGATCAGCTAGAAGTAAGGCAGCGGACCAGTGCTATCTGCTTTATGACCATTTCGTGTAAGGAAATTACGACCTTTCTGACCAAAATGGTCGTTATAGTTTAGGGTTTGGAGCCCCCCGAACAGCTTTTGACCAATTGGTCTGAAATGGTCATAGATCTATGACCAATTCTTCCAGGGTCACTGACAGAAGGTCACTAGTTGACATATTTCTTGTAGTGATCACGCAGCCACACACTTCATCCCTGTTTTTGATTCTATCGATATCTCACGCCGATGATCCCTCCACTCTCTTCTCGTGGATGGCTCCCTCTATATATGATATATCCATGACTCTGTTTCACACACATTGCATATGTTACTTTTTTTTGTTTGAGATATCATCGACACATTGCCTCTTTTTCGCACAAACCATCTCTCTCACACCAACCCACGTACGTACCTGCACCTAAAGAAGAGGTGCACGCAGGACGCACGTACTGAAGTCTCATTCCCGGCCACACCCGCGCGGGTACACAGTGGAGTTCGTTTCTGTACGAAAAGGCAGCCCACGTGATAATTTGACGCATGTAGCGGTTGTTTACTCAAAGGAGGGTTGTGTACCACCCGTAAACGGAACAAAGTTCGACTTGACGTGCTAGTATTAAATAAAGTTATATTCCTCAATGGCACGTACAAAATATAAAATGATTGTCGTGGGAAAAATGGAAAAATCCGCTCCACTATATACAACGGAGCCTGCCTACCGGGGTTTGTCTCTTATCACACCATCTCACACAAGGGGCCGGTGGCCTCTCTCTTTCTCACCGTTGGTCAGTGATCCGGCCGCATCTCGTCCGCTGGCGGAAAGGGAGGATGTGCATCGTTTCTCCGTTCGACGGCGTCGAGGTAGCACATCCCGATATGTGAAACCCGTCGTTCTCTCTGACCAAGTGATGACCCACAAGTATAGGGGATCTATCATAGTCCTTTCGATAAGTAAGAGTGTCGAACCCAATGAGGAGCAGAAGGAAATGATAAGTGGTTTTCAGCAAGGTATTCTCTACAAGCACTGAAATTATAGGTAGCAGATAGTTTTGTGATAAGATAATTTGTAACGAGCAACAAGTAACAAAAGTAAATAAAGTGCAGCAAGGTGGCCCAATCCTTTTTGTAGCAAAGGACAAGCCTGGACAAACTCTTATATAGAGAAAAGCGCTCCCGAGGACATATGGAATTATCGCTGCTAGTTTTCATCACGCTCATATGATTCGCGTTCGTACTTTGATAATTTGATATGTGGGTGGACCGGTGCTTGGGTGCTGTCCTTACTTGGACAAGCATCCCACTTATGATTAACTCCTATTGCAAGCATCCACAACTACAAAAGAAGTATTAAGCTAACCCTAACCATAGCATGAAACATATGGATCCAAATCAGCCCCTTACGAAGCAACGCATAAACTAGGGTTTAAGCTTCTGTCACTCTAGCAACCCATCATCTACTTATTACTTCCCAATGCCTTCCTCTAGGCCCAAATAATGGTGAAGTGTCACGTAGTCGACGTTCACATAACACCACTAGAGGAGAGAGAACATACATCTCATCAAAATATCGAACGAATACTAAATTCACATGAGTACTAATAGCAAGACTTCTCCCATGTCCTCAGGAACAAACATAACTACTCACAAAGCATATTCATGTTCATAATCAGAGGAGTATTAATTTTCATAAAGGATCTGAACATTTGATCTTCCACCAAATAAACCAACTAGCATCAACTACAAGGAGTAATCAACACTACTAGCAACCTACTGGTACCAATCCCAGACTTGGAGAGAAGAATTGGATACAAGAGATGAACTAGGGTTTGAGAGGAGGTGGTGCTGGTGAAGATGTTGATGGAGATTAGCCCTCTCCCGATGAGAGGAGCGTTGGTGATGACGATGGCGATGATTTCCCTCCCGAGGGAAGTGTCCTCAGCGTAACAGCTCTATCGGAGCCCTAGATTGGTTCCGCCAAGGTTCCGCCTCGTGGCGGCGGAGTTTCGTCCCGAAAGCTTGCCTCTGATTTTTCTTCGGATGAAAGACTTCATATAGCAGAAGATGGGCACCAGAGGGCCAACAGGGGACCCATGAGGCAGGGGGTGCGCCCAGGGGGGTAGGGCGCGCCCCCACCCTTCCGCCGTGGTGTGGGCCCCTCCGTATTTCTTCCGCCAGTATTTTTATTATTTCCAAAACAACTTTCGTGGAGTTTCAGGACTTTTGAGTTGTGCGAATAGGTCTCTAATATTTGCTACTTTTCCAAATTTCCCAAATTCCAAATTGCCGCATTCTCCTCCTTATGTAAACCTTGTAAAATAGGAGAGAATAGGCATAAGTATTGTGACATAATATGTAGTAACAGCCCGTAATGCAATAAATATCGATATAAAAGCATCATGCAAAATGGACGTATCAACTCCCCCAAGCTTAGACCTCGCTTGTCCTCAAGCGGAAGCCGATAACGATAAATATGTCCACATGTTTAGAGGTAGAGGTGTCGATAAAATAAAATACGGACATGAGGTCATTATGATTAATCTTATAATAGCAACATATATGGATATTGTCATATGATTTCTTATGCTCAAGTAATAATCTATTCAAAATGCCAAGTATGAATCAGAAACTTTATTGAGAACTAACAAACTATAATCTCAGTCAATGAAGCAATTGTAATTTATCATAACATCAGAAAGATTCTATGTCAGAGCCTTTTAGCAAGTCCACATACTCAACTATCATTTAGTCTTTCACAATTGCTAACACTCACGCAATACTTGTGGTTACAGAGTTTTAGTCGGACACAGAGAAAGATAGGGGCTTATAGTGTTGCCTCCCAACCATTTACCTCAAGGATAATGTCAACAATAATAGTTCATGATAACTTACATCCAATTGATATATATATATATATATATATATATATATATATATATATATATATATATATATATATATATATATATATATATATATATATATATATATATATACACACACACACACACACACACATATATATATCAGGATCTTTCCAACATAATGTGCTTGCCAAAGGATAAATGTAAAAAGGAAAGGTGAAGATCACCATGACTCTTGCATAAGGAAGAAGATTATAATAAAAGATAGGCCCTTCGCAGAGGGAATCAGAGGTTGCCATGCGCTTTTAGGGTTGTATGCACAAAATCTTAATGCGAAAGAACGTCACTTTATATTGCCACTTGTGATATAGACCTTTATTATGCAGTCCGTCGCTTTTATTTCTTCCACATCACAAGATCGTATAAAGCTTATTTCCTCCACACCAATCAATCATACATATTTAGAGAGCAATTTTTATTGCTTGCACCGATGACAACTTACTTGAAGGATCTTACTCAATCCATAGGTAGATATGGTGGACTCTCATGGCAAAACTGGTTTAAGGGTATTTGGAAGCACAAGTAGTATCTCTACTTGGTGCAAAGGATTTGGCTAGCATGAGGGGGAAAGGCAAGCTCAACATGTTGGATAATCCATGACAATATACTTTATCTCAGATATAAGAAAACATAACCCATTACGTTGTCTTCCTTGTCCAACATCAACTCTTTAGCATGTCATATTTTAATGAGTGCTCCCAATCATAAAAGATGTCCAAGATAGTATATTTATATATGAAACCTCTCTTTGTTTATTACTTCCTATTAATTGCAATGATTACCAAAACTATGTTTGTCAACTCTCAACAACTTTTAATCATCATACTCTTTCTATGTGAAGTCATTACTCTCCATAAGATCAATATGATCTCTTTGTTTCTTTTTATTCTTTTTCTCTTTTCTTTTATTCCCTCAAGATCATAGCAAGATAATCAAGCCCTTGAATCAACACTAATCTTTATTATATAACTCACGGACTCGATTACATAAAGGGATCATAAGGCAAAACTCAAAACTAAATTATACCATAAACTTTATTCTACTTTATCAAGATACTACTAAAAGGATCGAACTAAGAAAAAGGTAAAGATAGAGATGTGATGGTGATACCATACCGGGGCACCTCCCCCAAGCTTGGCAGTTGCCAAGGGGAGTGCCCATACCCATGTGATTATATCTCCTTTTTCGGGATGGTGATGTGATATTCTTGGCGATGATGCCCCTCAAGATACGATTCTCCTCCTCGAGCTTATTGACTTGCAGCTTGAGGTCCATTATTTCCTTTCAAAGCTTTCCTGTAACGGTCAAAGCTCCTTGCACCCAAGGGTGTTGCATAGCTGCGGGAGAACAAGTGACACGCTTCTTCATATTTTCATAAGAAAGAAATCTAACATCGGAAGGGATAACCGAGTTTGGAATAGTCGAGCTCTGTAGTTCCCCCATTGTGAATCCAGCTCAGAAGCGAGAAGTGACTTCTTGATCCTCCTCCATGGCATCTATCCTTTTCAAATCAGCCTCCATCTCTTCCTCCGTTGCTGGCCCTAAGTGGTCAGCATTGCTGTTTGTCCTGGATCTCGATGCCGGATGAGACACCCGGCTCTCCCCGACTGACTCTTGAGAAGACATCTTGCTCTAATCTGCAGCAACAACAGCTCGAAACACAAATAGAGGATAATCGTGTGATACGGGATTCAAAACCTTCAGGAGATTATATAATGAATTTTTACCAACCAAAATACGTATCGTGTAAGAAAACGGAGTCCGGAGAGCGCACGAGGTGCCCATGAGGCAGGGGGCACGCCCAGGGAGGTATGGCGCGCCCTCCACCCTCGTGGAGCCCTCGTGACCTTCCCTGACTGCTTCTTATTTTCTATTTTTCTAAATATTCCAAAATGGAGATAAATTGCCATTAGAACTATTTTGGAGTCGGTTTACTTACCGTACCACATACCTATTGCTTTTTGGAGTCTGAAACGTTCCGGAAAGTGTCCTTTATGTATTCCTCTGGGGTTACGGTTTCAATAACATTGGTTTCAACATTTATGGGATTACCTGAGATATAATGTTTCATTCTTTGACCGATAACCACCTTCGGATCTGTGCCCTCGAAGTTGTAGATTTTTATGGCACCGGAACAATAGACCTCGTCGTTAATGTAAGGACCTTCCCATTTAGAGAGAAGTTTTCCTGCAAAATTTCTTAAATGAGAGTTGTATAATAATAAATAATCACCCACATTAAACTCACGCTTTTGTATCCTTTTGTCATGCCATCTTTTAACTTTTTCTTTAAACAATTTGGCGTTTTCATAGGCTTGGGTTCTCCATTCATCAAGTGAGCTAATGTCAAATAACCTCTTCTCACCGGCAAGTTTGAGATAATAATTGAGCTCTTTAATAGCCCAATAAGCCTTATGTTCTAGTTCGAGAGGCAAGTGACATGCTTTTCCATAAACCATTTTATATGAAGACATACCCATAGGATTTTTATATGCAGTTCTATAGGCCCATAATGCATCATCAAGTTTCTTGGACCAATTCTTTCTAGATCTATTAACAGTCTTTTGCAAAATTAATTTGAGTTCTCTATTTCTCAATTCTACTTGACCACTAGACTGTGGGTGATAAGGAGATGCAATTCTATGATTAACATCATACTTAACAAGCATTTTACGGAAAGCACCATGAATAAAATGTGAACCACCATCAGTCATTAAATATCTAGGGACTCCAAACCTTGGAAAATTAACTTCTTTAAGCATCTTAATAGAGGTGTTATGATCAGCACAACTAGTTGGAATAGCTTCTACCCACTTAGTAACGTAATCAACAACGTATGCCCATTAGAGGAAGGAAAAGTTCCCATATAATCAAAGCCCCAAACATCAAATGGTTCAATAACAAGTGAATAATTCATAGGCATTTCTTGAAGTCTACTGATGTTACCAATCCTTTGGCATTCATCGCAAGATAAAACAAACTTACGAGCATCCTTGAATAGAGTAGGCCAATAAAAACCGGATTGCAATACCTTATGTGTAGTTCTATCTCCAGCGTGGTGCCCTCCATAAGCCTCCGAGTGACACTTGCGTAGGACATGTTCCTGTTCGTGCTCAGGTACACAACGTCTAATGACACCATCTACTCATTCTTGATAAAGATGTGGGTCATCCCAGAAGTAATGTCTTAAATCATAGATTTTTTCTATTGCTGGTATGTGAAACTAGATCGTATAAATTTAGCAAAAATGTAATTAGCATAATCGGCATACAATGGAGCAGTATGAGCAGCATTTATGACATTTAATTGTTCATCAAGAAAGCTATCATCAATAGGTAGTGGGTCATCAAGAACATTCTCTAACCTAGACAAGTTGTCTACAACGGGGTTCTCAGCTCCCTTTCTATCAATAATATGCAAATCGAATTCTTGTAGCAAGAGAACCCATCTAATAAGTCTAGGCTTAGCATCTTTCTTTTCCATAAGATATTTAATAGCAGCGTGATCAGTGTGAATAGTTACTTTAGAATCAACAATATAAGGTCTAAACTTATCACAAGCAAATACATCGCTAAGAACTCTTTTTCAGTAGTAGCATAATTTCTCCGGCATTGTCTAGAGTTTTACTAGCATATTGAATAACATTTAATTTCTTATCAACTCTTTGCCCTAGAACAGCACCTACAGCATAATCGCTAGCATCACACATAATTTCAAAGGGTAAATTCCAATCAGGTGGCTAAACAATAGGTGCAGAAATCAATGCATTCTTAAGTATTTCAAATGCTTCTACATAATCATCATCAAAGACAAAATGGTATATCTTTTTGTAATAAATTAGTCAGAGGCCGAGAAATTTTTGAGAAGTCCTTAATGAACCTCCTATAAAACTCGGCATGACCAAGGAAACTTCTTATACCTTTGATGTCCTTGGTACATGGCATCTTTTCAATAGCATCAACTTTAGCTTTATCAACTTCAATGCCCCTTTCAGAAATTTTATGCCCCAAGACAATGCCTTCATTAACCATAAAGTGGCACTTCTCCCAATTCAATACAAGATTAGTTTCTTCACATCTCTACAAAACTCGATCAAGGTTGCTCAAGCAATCATCAAAAGAGGACCCATAAACGGAGAAATCGTCCATGAAAACCTCACAAATCTTTTCACAAAAGTCAGAGAATATAGCCATCATGCATCTTTGAAAGGTAGAAGGTGCATTACATAAACCAAAAGGCATACGTCTATAAGCAAAAGTACCGAAAGGGCAAGTAAATGTGGTCTTTGCTTGATCATTAGCTGACACAGGTGTTTGAGAGAAACCAGAATAACCATCTAGAAAGAAAAAATGTGTATGTTTGGATAATCTTTCTAGCATTTGATCAATAAAAGGTAAGGGGTAATGGTCTTTTTTAGTAGCTTTATTTAAGTTGCGGAAATCAATTACCATCCTATAACCTGTAATAATTCTTTGCGGAATCAATTCATCTTTATCATTAGAAACGGCAGTAATACCTCCCTTCTTAGGGACACAATGGACAGGACTTACCCACTGACTATCAGCAATGCGATAGATTATACCTGCCTCAAGGAGCTTTAGTATTTCCTTTCTTACCGCTTATTTCATTTTAGGATTCAGCCATCGTTGATATCAATAACTGGTTTGGCATCTTTCTCCAAATTTATTTTGTGTTGACATAGAGTGGGACTAATGCCCTTAAGATCATCAAGAGTATATCCAATAGCAGCACGGTGCTTCTTCAGAGTTTTCAATAATTTTTCTTCCTCCTTCTCTGAAAGGTTAGCACTAATAATAACAGGATATATCTTCTTTTCATCAAGGTAAGCATATTTAAGAGTATCTGGCAATGGTTTAAGCTCAAACACGGGGTCACCCTTGGGTGGAGGAGGATCCCCTAAGATTTCAACAGGCAAGTTGTGTTTCAGAATAGGATCCTGTTTAAATAACACTTCATCTATTTCCCTTCTTTCATTCATAAACATATCATTTTCATGGTCTAGCAAATATTGTTCTAAAGGATCATTAGGAGGTATGGCAATCGAAGCAAGACCAATAATTTCATCTTTACTAGGCAATTCCTCTTCACGGTGTTGTCTACGGAATTTAGAGAAATTAAACTCATGAGACATATTACCTAGACCAATAGTAACAACATCTTTTTCGCAGTCTATCTTAGCATTAAAGTGTTTAAGAAGGGTCTACCAAATATAATGGGACAAAAGCTATCTTGTGGGGAACCAAGAACAAGAAAATCAGCAGGATATTTAGTCTTCCCACACAAGACTTCAACATCTCTAACAATCCCAATTGGTGAAATAGTATCTCTATTGGCAAGTTTAATTGTGACATCAATATCTTCTAACTCAGCAGGTGCAATATCATGCATAATTTCTTTGTATAAGTCAATAGGTATTGCACTAGCACTAGCACTCATGTCATATAAGCCATGATAACAATGATCTCCTATTTTAACAGAAATAACAGGCATGCCTACCACAGGTCTATGTTTATCTTTAGCACAAGGTTTAGGAATTCTAGCAGTTCATCACAGAAACAAATAACATGCCCATCAATATTATCAGCCAAGAGATCTTTAACCATAGCAATATTAGGTTCAACTTTAACTTGCTCAGGAGGTGATTAAGTTCTAATATTGCTTTTACGAACCATAGTTGAAGCTTTAGCATGATCCTTTATCCTAACAGGAAAAGGTGGTTTCTCAACATAAGCAGTAGGAACAATAGGATCATTATAAGTGATAGTCTTTTCTTCAACTTTAATAGGTGCAGCTACTTT
Source organism: Aegilops longissima (assembly GCA_021605205.1). Lineage (NCBI taxonomy): Eukaryota > Viridiplantae > Streptophyta > Magnoliopsida > Poales > Poaceae > Aegilops > Aegilops longissima. Next base: position 13,027 of record JAHIAM010007397.1, on the reverse strand, counting down.
TACTTCTATGGGAGGATGATATTTAAGCCACTTCTCCTTAGGGAGATCAACATGAGTAGAAAAAGATTCACAAAAGGAAGCTACTATCTCAAAGTCAAGTCCATATTTAGTGCTAAATTTACAGCAAACATCGGTATCCATAAACGATTTAACACAATCAAACTTAGGTGTCATACCTGACTCCTTACCTTCGTCGAGATCCCTATCTTCAGAGTTGCGTATAATTCTTTCCAATAAATCCCATTTGAATTCAATAGTCTTCATCATAAAAGAGCCAGCAGAAGAAGTATCGAGCATTGTGCGATTGTTATCAGAAAGCCGAGCATAAATTTTTTGAATAATCATTTCTCTAGAGAGCTCATGATTGGGGCACGAATATAACATTGACTTAAGCCTCCCCCAACTTGAACGATGATTTCTCCTTTGCGAGGCTAAAAATTATATATATAATTGCGATCACGATGAACAAGATGCATAGGATAAAACTTTTGATGAAATTCCAAGTTCAATCGTTTGTTTCCATGATCCCATATCATCACATAGCCTATACCATGTCAATGCATCTCCCTTCAAAGACAAAGGGAAGACCTTCTTCTTGATAACATCATCGAGCATACCTGCAAGCTTAAATAATCCACAAACTTCATCCACATATATTAGGTGCTCATCAGGATGTAATGTTCCATCTCCTGCAAAAGGATTAGCTAGCAGTTTTTCTACCATACTCGAAGGAATTTCAAAGTACACATTTTCATTTTCAGTAGGTTCAGAGGTTGAGGAGCAACTCTTTGTTTACTAGTCGGGTGAAGATACCCTAACAAGCCCCTCAGAGGATTACTTTCCATAGTAACAAGTGACAATAAATTTCAGCACACTATATAAATTTTTCCTTACCAAATTCCACCTACCAAAGGCGCTTCACTCCCCGGCAACGGCGCCAGAAAAGAGTCTTGATGACCCACAAGTATAGGGGATCTATCGTAGTCCTTTTGATAAGTAAGAGTGTCGAACCCAACGAGGAGCAGAAGGAAATGATAAGCGGTTTTCAGCAAGGTATTCTCTGCAAGCACTGAAATTATAGGTAACAGATAGTTTTGTGATAAGATAATTTGTAACAAGCAACAAATAACAAAAGTAAATAAAGTGCAGCAAGGTGGCCCAATCCTTTTTGTAGCAAAGGACAAGCCTGGACAAACTCTTATATAGAGAAAAGCGCTCCCGAGGACACATGGGAATTATCGTCAAGCTAGTTTTCGTCATGTTCATATGATTCGCGTTCGGTACTTTGATAATTTGATATGTGGGTGGACCGGTGCTTGGGTGCTGTCCTTACTTGGACAAGCATCCCACTTATGACTAACTCCTATTGCAAGCATCCGCAACTACAAAAGAAGTATTAAGCTAAACCTAACCATAACATGAAACATATGGATCCAAATCAGCCCCTTACGAAGCAACGCATAAACTAGGGTTTAAGCTTCTGTCACTCTAGCAACCCATCATCTACTTATTACTTCCCAATGCCTTCCTCTAGGCCCAAATAATGGTGAAGTGTCATGTAGTCGACGTTCACATAAAACCACTAGAGGAGAGAGAACATACATCTCATCAAAATATGAACGAATACCAAATTCACATGACTACTAATAGCAAGACTTCTCCCATGTCCTCAGGAACAAACGTAACTACTCACAAAGCATATGCATAAAGGATCTGAACATATGATCTTCCACCAAATAAACCAACTAGCATCAACTACAAAGTGTAATCAACACTACTAGCAACCTACAGGTACCAATCCCAGACTTGGAGACAAGAATTGGATACGAGAGATGAACTAGGGTTTGAGAGGAGATGGTGCTGGTGAAGATTTTGATGGAGATTAGCCCTCTCCCGATGAGAGGAGCATTGGTGATGACGATGGCGATGATTTCCCCCTCCCGGAGGGAAGTGTCCCCGGCAGAACAGCTCTGCCGGAGCCCTTGATTGGTTCCGCCAAGGATCCACCTCGTGGCGGCGGAGTTTTGTCTCGAAAGCTTGCCTCTGATTTTTCTTCGGACGAAGACTTCATATAGCAGAAGATGGGCACCGGAGGGCCAACATGGGGCCCACGAGGCAGGGGGCGCACCCAGGGGGGTAGGGCGCGCCCCCCACCCTCGTGGCCAGGGTGTGGTCCCCCTCTTGTATTTCTTCCACTCAGTATTTTTTATTATTTCCAAAAACAACCTTCGTGCAATTTCAGGACTTTTGGAGTTGTATAGAATAGGTCTCTAATATTGGCTCCTTTTCCAGCCCAGAATTCTAGCTGCCGGCATTCTCCCTCCTTATGTAAACCTTGTAAAATAAGAGAGAATGGGCATAAGTATTGTGACATAATGTGTAGTAACAACCCATAATGCAATAAATATCGATATAAAAGCATGATGCAAAATGGACGTATCACCAAGCTCCGGTGTGGTAGGTCCTTCGCCACTTGCTTGCTGCCGCAGTATGGGCAGATCCCGGCCGCCGGCGCCCTCCCAGTAACATCCCAATGACCCTCAGGTATAGCTTCCTCCGGCCTTGCTCCACTTCCCATCTTCCCACGTTGTTGCATGTGGAAAATCCTGCATGTGGATCTTCTTTAGTTGTTTGCTTAAAATGTATCTCGGCCGGCATACTTTCCATCTTGCAATCTCGTCCTCAAACCATTTTTGGTAAACCACCATGCTGCTATCTTTCCCTTATTACAAGGAATATGCTTCTTTTTTGTCGGCGTATGTTTATTCAACTCGTGTTATTGGGCAGTAATTGTTTCCTCTACCTCCTTTTGCAAACAGGGCTATCCATTTCACCTCATTGCTATTGCGAGCTTTTGGTGAACTGTGCAAATCACTTTTTTCTTAAGAGTGTTTTGTGCAGTTCCGCCAAAATGTCACATGGGCGACGTTTTTACATTTCTGTGGGACTGCAGAAAGGGAGATTGGTTTTGCTATCCTCCTCATCCAACTCCGTGCCTAGTCTTCTCCAACAAGTAGTTAGTCCTAAAGAGAGATCGCAGAGGTGATCGGCTTCTATTGGTGTGTTATGTTTCATCATCTAGTTCCACTATTATTGCAATCACACTGACTAGATATTTGTCGGCGTTCTGGGAATGGGGGTCCCCAGACTTGCCTGCCTGCGGCCCGGGGAGTGGCTCTGTGAGCGGGCCCGTACGGCCCATCTTCACCAACGAGCACTCAAGACCCTCGCGAGGGGCCAAGCCTCACGAGACGGACGATGCAAGACCTCCTCGGGAGTGGCCTCACCAGGCTGGCTCGCGAGGGGAGGAGAGATCAAGGCAAGGTAAACCGCGCGAGGTTCTCGTGATGTGAGCCATGACAATCGAGATCAGGCGGGCACCAGGCGGGCGCCAGCGCGCCCAGTGTCCTTGTTTCCTCTTTGGTGCTAAGGAGGCAAGCGCAGTCATGGATTACCGAGGCATCAAGCAAAGGATTCCCTATCGGTGCAACGAGACCAAGACCAGCAGGACGGCAAGACGGAGGTCACGGTGGAGCCCAAGACGGCGTCACCACCAGAGCCTTTGGCAGGCGAAGACTACTTTTGTCAGGATAAGTTGTACTAGTTGTCCCCTTTCAAATTGGCCGTTGTGGAATCCCTTCCCACTCATTATTTGGGAAGAGGACCAGGGCCTCTGTAAATAGGACTAGCCACCACCGTAGGAGGCAACTCATTCAGGGGCAGATCGATCTCATCTTGATCGGATCCTCACACCCTCCAGTTCACCAAGCACAAGAACATATCTCCTCAGGAGGCTGTTCTTCCCCTTGTACTATTCATCCTCAGCCCAAGAGGCAATCCACCACCACACACTAGAGTAGGGTATTACACCACAACGGTGGCCTGAACCAGTATAAATCTTGTGTCCCTTGTTTTGCGAGTTCGTCGAGCTAGCCTAGAGATCGTGAAGCGTGTGTGGGTGTGATCTATGAGGGAGAGATCTTCGCGCGCACCCTAGAGTTCGAACCTCAAGGGTTTTGCCGGAACCCGAGATCCGACATTTGGCGCGCCGGGTAGGGGTGCGCGGGAGCCTCTTCCCCGCTAGTTGGTCCACCAACGCTCCGCGATTCCGATGTCCGGCGACCCAAGGACCGACGCCGACCGCTGGGCAGCCTGGCCAACCCGGCGGCGCCGCCTACCCAAGAAAACCTCAACCCCGCACTCTAGGCGGCACGAGCGCCACCTAACGCTGCTGGGAGCAGGCGGCGCGGCCAGGCGCCGTCCACCCTTACTCCACGACAAGCGCGAGCTACTGCAAGTGCCGCAAGCCACGCCGCGGCAACGGCACCACACACCCGGCGGGAGCAGGCGAACATGCGGGCTGCACACACGGTGGCGCGGGAGCTGCTGCGGTGCCAACTGATGGAGAGCGGCCGGGATGCGCTGCTGGAACGCGTCGCCGAGCTACTGGACGCAGCAACCACGGGAGCGCCGCCCTTCTACTACCAGCTCATGGCTCAGGCTGCAGCCAGATCCCACGACGGGCCTCGCCGCGCCCGCGTGCTCCCGAGTGTGCCCGGGGGCCTTGTCGACATCAACCGATCCCCGGTGGAGGGCGCCCCGTCGCGCCCGCACCATCCCAGATGGGTGCGGGCACGAGCGTTGCCGCACACGGCCCCATCGGAGCACCGCCCTACCACCCTCAGGACGGCGTGACGGGTCGGCCGACATGGAGCGTGGGGCACTTCAGCGAGGTCTTCGGGGCAGCGGCCTCGGAGGCCTACATGCCCCGCATGATGGACCAGGAGTACACGCCGGACGACGACTCCGGCTCGTTCCTCGGACCAGGTTGGGAGGAGGAGGCGTTAGGAGCCGAGGCCTTCTAGGAGCCGCCAGAGAGCCCCACCAACCGCGTCGTCGACAACAGATATAGGGTACCACTAATCTCTCAGGGGAAAGCTTACGCTAACCATGAGTCGCAAGTGAATCAGGTCACAACACCAGGCGATGGTTCCCGCACGGCGATATCGGCCTCACCAGGAGAGACCCACTGGGGCCTGCGCGGGAGGAGCCAGGAGCAAGGCCCCTCTCCGCGTCACACGGAGCAAGGCGTCGCCCGGAGGTAGGCCCTCTGCCGGGGAGGCGCCGGCGAGCCTTCCCCCGGCAGAGGACCTGTGGTCGCCAAGGGCGCCGCTGGCGTCCCCTCTGCCCCCTTTGGTGTCGTCCTAGTCTCCGGTCGTCCCAACGGTGGTAGAGGGTGGCACAAGGCGGGGCCCTCGTCTGGTGATATGAAGTAAGGCTCACGCCTGTGAAGGTCTCCGCTCGTGACACTCTCATGTAATAATGAGTGGAGCTGTACACGCCCCAGAGCTTCAGGAGTGCCGCCCTTGGGCCTCTGGGGCTCCCTCCCACGTCCTAGTGGCAGCACTTAGCTCCGTGCTGGTGAGAAGACTTGAAGACATGAAGACTAGACTAGGCGCCGGACGCGGCCATTTTCTTTGGATCCCTTTTCTATAGCCCCACCTTCTGGATTTGGATTTAAGTTGAATTTGAATTTTCATTGATGCATGCGGGGGGTGCCTTTTCTCGATTTCTTGCTATCTGGTTCTGGCCTTAATTCGGAGTTCGCGCTTATTGCTTTCCCTTCGCGAGCCCCTCGCAAGCGGGGCTGGGCATGGCACACGCGCGCCACGCGCATGCCTTATCACGGCTGGCGCTTGCTCCTTGCGAAGCCCTCTTGGGCGGATCGACAGGTGCCTGCAGGAGCTTCTCAGGAACTCACAACCTTGTGAGTCAGTTCGGAACCTGCCCAGGTTAAGGTAAATTACAACAACAAACTCGCCACGGGACTCGTGAGCATACGAAGGCACATGTTCAGCTTAGCTCAAAAATAGTGATAGTAATCTGTTTACATGATGGGCTCCCCCTCCCAAAATGCTCATACAACCTCTAGGGCCGCGCCCGAGCTTAGTGTGTAGGATAAACAGCAGGGGAACACGAGATCAGTTGGACAAATTTCTCGTCGCGTCCCCTGGGTTGCCCTCAGGCGCGTCGCTAGTGTCGCTGTCATCATCGCTAGCCTCACCATCACCTTCACCAGCGCCACCATCACCATCGTCAACCACATCGCCTTCATCCGCCGTGACCACCACCGCGTCATCCTCGGAAGCGAAGGCCCTGAACAGCGCATCCACATTGTCCTCCACCCACTGCGCTAGGTCGTCCCGGATGGCCTCCGGAACGGGGGCAATGGCAGCGTCAAAATCAAAGTTGGGGTAGATGTTTTGAAGATGGCTGAAGACTCGGTAGAACGCGCGCCTCAGCAGACCGCGACTCCTCTCTTCGACAAGCTGGCGAGCCATCTCGGAATGATTCTCCAGGCGCGTCACCACGTCGGTGAAGAAGCGGCGATGGCTGGCGTAGCCGGTCATGCAGGGATGAGGGGCATTCTCATCGCAGATGTGGCCCAGCGCCAAGTTGGCCCAGTTCCTGAGGCCCTCAAGCATGGGGGCATGCATGTGCTCCAGTGTCCGCCGCTAGAGCACTTCCTCCCTGTTCTTCCGCACAACGGACTCGGCGTCAACGACCCGCTGCTGAAGAGAGAGCAGCTCGGCACGGGCGGTGGCCTGTTCTGCCTGCATCGAGACCAGGGTGGCTGCGGTGGCCTCCTCGCGCCGCTCCACCTCAGCTAACCTGTGCCTAAGGGCAGCAGTCCTACCTGCAGCCTCAGCTTCCGCAAGCTTCAACTTCAGGTCGTGCCTACCCTCAGAATCCGCGTGGGCCTCGGCCACCCGGCGATCGATCTCCTCCTGGGCCTTGGCCTCGGCGCACCAACGGCATCTTCCGCTTGTGCAACTTGACGCTCCCTCGTCTCCAGTCGTTCGAGCTCGAGGCTACGCTCCACGGCTTCCAGTGCCAACACCTCCTCGCGCTTCCGGATCTCTTCTTCTTCGGCGGGCTCCTCCACTTGCCGCTCCAAGGAGGCGCTCCAGGCTTGGATATCCCATGCGCGCTTCTCCGCGGCCTCGTGACGGCGGTCAGCTTCTCGGGCCTCTTCCTGAGCTCGAGAGCAGGCCTCGTGCGAGGCTACGAGAGAGGCCTCGTCCTTCGCATTATCAAGCTCGCGCTGGTGGCGCCCGAGGTTGATAGCCACCTTCAGCTTGTGTCGCTCCTCCACCAGACGAAGACCCTCGGCCACAAGGCGCGCATCCACATCCACGAGCTCTTCACCAAGGCGGTTCATTGTGCTCATCGCCTCCCGAAAGAGCCCATGGCGAACGACGCTCTTCTCTTGCGCAGACTTGAACATGCCGCTGACTCCGTCCTCCGCCACAGGGGATGCGGATGGGGCCTGAAGCGGCACGCCCCCTAGTAGCGGGGGGGTTGGGGGCTGGCGCCTGCCCGGCTACCAGTCCAGCCGCGCAAGGGGCCCAGACGAGCGAAGATCCGCCGCCTGAAGAGGACCCCAGGATCGAAGCCAACCAACCGCCGTCCAAGACCAGGGGAGAGGTCCTTGGCACACTGTCCGCGCTCCAAGCAAGGCCGACAAGAGGAGGTGACGAAGGTATGAGCTCAAGGCACCCCACTGGTGGGCTGGCTTCCCCGGCTGGTCCCACGCCGCGGGCGGCGTGCGGGCTCGCAGCGCTCAAGTCTAGCGGGGGAGACGGGGCGAGAGGAGGCCGCTTCTCAGGAGATTCCACAGCCCTGGCAGAAGGGATCCTGAAGAGCCATTGTCAGGAAGAGAAGCAGCACTCAAAGGATCACAAAGATAAGGTACTTACTCGTCAATGGCGATATACCTCCTCCGCTTCTACGACCCGAATGCGCCACTGCAGCAGCTCGGAGATTCCTTCCTCTTACGGAGCTCCTCGAAGTCCATGCGGAGCCGGCCAAAGAGGTGAACATGGAGACCATCTCGGGGCGCAACTGGAGAAGTGCCCAAGGAGGCCTCAGGGGCGCCAAGCTGGGGGAAGCTGTCGGGCTCCGCCTCGCAGCAACCTACCGAGGCCTCAGGGGCTTCGACCTCGGGAACAGCGGGCTGCGTCGCCCCTTCAGCTGCCTCCCCAGCATGGGGATCACGGATTCCCGAGGATGACGCCACGGGAGCCTCAGGCTGCGTCGACACATCTACACCAGCGCCCCCGGCCTCCGACGATACTTGCCCCCCAGCGTCCACTCTTGGGGCAGGATCGGGGCTGGTGGCAAGGAGAGGGACCACAATGATGGGGTTCTCACGGGGACCCACAAAGCCGACAGGACGCAGCCCCCACTCATCAAAGGAGGGCATGTGCTCCACAAATTGCACCTTGTTACGGCAGCGATACAAAAGACAACTCTTCCCTGGCATGTCGTCAGGCAGCGGGACGCCTGCCAGGACCTCGAGCACCGTTCGTCGTGCCTCAAGGGGGAGCCCGGAATCCTGAAGTCTCATGTGGTCGTTGCTGCTGAGCAAGGCCCACATCGGTCGAGAGTGTCGGCATTCTGGGAACGGGGGTACCCAGACTTGCCTGCCTGCGGCCCACAAATGTGGCTAGCAGCAGTCGACGCCCATCTTCATCAACAAGACACCCAAGACCCTCGCAAGGGTCCGAGCCTCGCGAGGCGGAAGATGCAAGACCTCCTCTGTAGTGGCCTAGCCAGGCAGGCTCACGAGGAGCAGAGATATCAAGGCGAGGCAAACCTCACGACGCTTTCGTGACGTGAGCCATGACGAACGGCACCAGGCGGGTGCGAAGCGGGCGCCAGTGCGCGCAGCGTCTCTATTTCCTCTTTGGTGCTAAGGACGCCAGCGCAGGCGAAGAGTACCGAGGCATCAGGCAAAGGTTGCCATATTGGTGCAACGTGACCAAGACCAGGAGGACGGCAAGGCGGAGGTCAACGTGGAGCCCAAGACAGCGTCACCCCAGAGCTTTTCGCGGGCGAAGACCGCTTTTGTCAGGATAGCTTGTACTAGCTGTCCCCCTTCAAATTTTCCCGCCGTTGTTGGCTCCCTTCCCGCTCGATATTTGGGAAGAGGACCGGGGCCTCTATAAATAGGACTAGCCACCACAGTAGGAGAGAACTGATCCCAAACTAGTTCAGATCATCCTCAACTACACAAGCACAAGAACAACTCAACCTCAGGAGGCTGTTCTTCCCTTGTACTATTCATCATCAGCCCAAGAGGCAATCCACCACCACCACACTGGAGTAGGGTATTACACCACAACGGTGGCCCGAACCAGTACAAACCTCGTGTCTTTCTGTGTTGCGAGTTTGTCGAGTCCGTCCGCGAGATCTTAGCGAGATAGAGCATATATCGGTAGGCGGGAAAGACTTCGCGCGCACCCCAGTGTTAGAACCTTAAGGGTTTGCCGGAACCCCACATCCGACATTTGGCGCGCCAGGTAGGGGTGCGCCGTAGTTTCCCTTCCATCAGTTTGTTGCTCCATCGCTCCATTGTTTCCATGGCGGGCGCTCGCCGTGCTCGAGCTGAGCGTCGGGCTGCTCTCTCCGCCCGCGTCGCTCAGACGGCTCCCGTAGGCGGGCCACCTCGTCGTTCTCCGTCTCCCGCCGCCAATGCTCCCACTAGCCCGGCGGGGAACGAGCTGCAGGCGTCCTCGCTCCATCCTTCATCTCACGCCCACCGCGCTCCCATGGAGGCACGTGCCGCGCTCATCGTGGCAAACGAGCTCCTGCGCTACCGCCCCGTCGACGACCTATACAAGGAGTGGCTCGACCGCGTCACCGAGCTCGTCCGCGCCGCAGGGGGCTCTCCGGCGCCGTCCCACTCTCCGCCTCCCCCTCAACCAGCTGCGAGCGACGGGGCTCATGGCATGCCTCCACCACCTCAACCCCAAGACGGTGCCTTGGCACCAAGGCGCACGCCTCCGCAACGTGATCCACCGCCCCGGCCCCCGCGCGTGAAGAAAGAAGCTGCCAAGAAATCCCGCTGCCGCGAGAAGCTGCACCTGCGCTCCTTGCGCCACCTTGTCAAGACCGCGCGCCGCCTGTAGTGGCGCAACGCAGACCTCGCCAAGACCAAGCTCCACCTCAGAAGCGGGCCCCGGCGACCATGGCTGGCTATTGCGCCTTCACCCCCGAACTTCGTAGCGTCGCCTGGCCAGGCAAGTTCAAGCCGGATCTGCCTCCTCGCTACGACGGCACCGCCGACCCCGCAGAGTTCATGCAGCTCTATGAGCTGAGCATCAAAGCAGCTAACGGCGATGAAAAAGTCATGGCGAACTGGTTTCCCATGCCTCTCAAGGATGGGGCCCGCTCCTGGCTCCTGAACCTGCAGCACGGCTTGATCTCCTCCTGGGACGAGATGCGCGACCGCTTCCTCGCCAACTTCCAGGGTACTTGCGACTGCCCACCAGCCGTGGGTGACCTTCGCCACATCAAGCAACAACTAGGAGAGACCCTCCAGAAGTACATCTAGCGCTTCAACAACACCCGCCTCAAGATCCCCAAGGTCACGGACGATCATCTCCGCGTTCTCGGACGGCATCCGTAAGGTCAAGATGAAGGAAGAGCTCGCCATCCACGAGGAGCTTTGCACATCTCAGGAGCTGTTCAACCTGGCGACCAAGTGCGCAAGAGCTGAGGAGGGGTGCATGTATCTCCTTGAGCTGCCAGCTGCAGGAGCGGAGGAGAAGAAGGCCAAGGCCAAGGACGTGAAGCGCAAAGAAGCAGCGGTGCTCGCAGCGGAGCCCGACACCAAGCGAGGCAGAGATCAGCCCGAGTCATCCAAGAACGGACGATCGTTCTGTGCCTTCCACAACCTGAACACCCACAACACCAGCGACTGCCAAGAGCTCAGAGCCATATGGGAAGGACGCCACGGTCGACGCCCCGAGCGCAACGACCGGGGCTACGGCCACGGAGGAGGACGCGGAGGCGGATGCTGGGATGACCATGGCCCGCGCCAGGAGTGGCGCGATCGGCCTCGTGAGGACCGCTGGCAGGACCAACCTCGCGAGGGCGCCTGGAGGGACCCGCCTCATGAGGATCGTCCCCAGGGCAACACCGGTCTTCCCCCGCTGCCGCCACCAAGAAGGAACGACGACCACCACGAGGACGAGGGGGATGGGGGCTTCCAGGAGCCACGTGCGATCGCCTGCATCTTGGGCGGTGCCCAGGCCCCAGCCTCTCAGCGCGTCTTCAAACAGTTCGCTCGCGAGGTGAACGCGGTGCTCCCCATGCTCGAGGCCACGCACCCGCTCAGGTGGTCCCAATGTGCCATCACCTTCAACTCGGCAGACCAACTGAAGTGCGCAGCCACCACTAGGGCCCTCCCAATGCTGTGCTCCCCAGTCATCAGCAATGTGCAAGTCACCAAGACTCATCGACGGCGGCACAGGGCTCAACATCCTGTCCGTCGATACGTTCGACAACCTCCGAGTGCCATATGAGCAGCTCCAGCCAACCAAGCCTTTCTCAGGAGTGACCGACGGTTCCACCACACCAATAGGGTAGGTCCGCCTGCCTGTCACCTTTGGGGAGCGCAAGAACTATCACACCGAGCTCATCGACTTCGACGTCGCGCACATCCATCTGCCGTACAATGCCATCCTCGGGTATCCAGCCCTGGCCAAGTTCATGGCAGTCACTCATCACGGCTACAACGTTCTCAAGATGCCAGGAAGCGTAGGAATCATCACGGTCCCGTGTGAGGAGAGGGATGCGGTGTGCTCCCTCGAGCGCGCCTTTCAAGCTGCAGCAATCGACGGCCCCGACAGCAGAAGTGAAGGCCCTTTGGAGACCATCCCCAAGAAAAAGATGCCACGCCGCACAGGACCTCAGGAGGATGGCGTCGCGGCAGGAGCCTCGTCAAGATAAGCGCCCACTCCAGGGGCGCCTCCCTCCATCGCGTAGTAAAGCGCGCCCGGCTCCCTCCTTAGGCAGGGCTCGGGGGCTCCCTACTGGTGAGCCTCAGACCTTGCCAACCTCACGAGGGAGGCGCTTGGTCACCACTTGGAAGCGTGCCTTGTGGCACACTTTCCTTAGGAGAGCACAGGGCAAGGAGTGCCCACCATCCAGGAGTTCATCACCAAGACCACCCAGGAACTACAAGAAGCAAGAGCCATGCGCGGCCACAGCCGCTCACAAGGCGCAGCTCCCCATCCAGGCGAGGATGCTGGGCTGCGTGTTTGCATCAACGTCCCAGGGCTCAACAGGGCCGCATCTCAGGAGCGCTTCTGGCCATCGTGTGTGGGTCGCTGTGAGGGCCCACCACACAGCTACGTTCGCATGCCCTTCGGCTTGGCGAGCATGGCGTCGGCCTATCAGCACAATCTACGGCGTATCCTGGCGGCTCAGGAGGCCAGGTGCCACGCCGTCCTGGAGGAGATGGAGACGGTCTTCAGGGAACCTCCTGAACCTCCAAAGCCTCCCGAGGCTCAGGGCTCCAGTGGCTCATGAGGAGTCATTTCTTCAACACACGCCTTCAGTTGCACCAACTCTACTTGATCTACAGAACCAGGTGACATCTTCCAAGTTCGTTTAAGCTGGGAGCACCCCTCGGGCTGCATTATTCCCAGGCCACATGGGTCCATCCCTGTGGCATGTATCCCTTTTTCTTAAGTCTTTAGCTTACCTTGCTGGGGGCGCCCCTCGGGCTGCATCATCCCCAAGCCGCTCGGGCCAGACCGAATGACATGTATCTTCCTACATTTATCCAAGTCGATCTGCTCTTCATGCTTAACCTACCAACGGCTATCGCCTGCTCGATTGCCGCCCGCCACGGGCCTGTTCACCCTATGCAATCCGCTTGCACGTTAAAAGGGGGGCTCATGAGCATCGCGACTCAGGAGCTCTTACTGGCTCTCCAGCCCTCACCCCCTGGCCTTGACCACGGCATCGCGACAAGGCATACCAGCGGCAGGAGTTCTTGCATCTAACCGCCTTGCAGGAACACACAGTCACCAAGACTCAAGACCAGGCGCAACCCGCCTTGAGGTAGGGCCTCGTGAGTCCCGCGCTGGCTCACGAGTGCCCAGATACACCTCGCAGCCCTGCCGTGCAAGCCACATGTCAGGGCGGGGCTGTACACGCCTCGGGGCTCCTC
>JAHIAM010007396.1:0-28192 GCA_021605205.1 Aegilops longissima | reverse complement strand
AACCGCGGATCTCGGTAGGGGGTCCTCCAACTGTATGCCTAGGGCGGATGGTAACAAGAGACAAGGGACACGACAGTTTTTTACTCTGTGTTCGGGCCTCTCATGGAGGTAATATTCTACTGCTGCTTGATTAATATTGATGATATGGGTAGTACAAGAGTAGATCTACCACGAGATCAAGGAGGTTAAACCCTGTGAAGCTAGCTCGGTATGATTGTTGTTCGCCCCATTTACTTAAAACCTCCCCATTTATATAGACACCTGGATAGGTTAGGGGTTGGCACAGAGTCGGTTACAATGGTAGGAGATCTACATATCTCAGATTGCAAGCTTGCCTTTCCACGCCAAGGAAAGTCCCATCCTGGACACCCGGACGTAAGTCTTCAATCTTGTATCTTCATAGTCTTGAGTCCCGCCGTGATGATAGTTCGCTATCCGGATTAACAACCCTAGTCCAGACTCCTACACTAGACAACACACATTGTTTTTTTATTGTTGAGGGGAGTGCAAATGGTTTTGGTACTATTCACGCTATGTTTGGTGTCCTGATTTTTTATTTTTTTGTTGTATTTGAATGCATTTCTAGTAATATAGTAAAATGGGACATAGCTCTCTCTAGTGATGAGGTGCGAATTGTCTTTATTTGGGTACACGTTGCTTGTTCTCCCAAAATTTCAAGCCCCCGCTTTGTTATGCCGAATTTCAAGCTAGCGCCTCGCCTCATTGTGTTATGTAAACTCCCGCCTTCAACCCGCCCTTTGTTACCCCGAAATATTTAAGATATATCTTTGTCTTGTTGTGTTCCTACAACTCCTCCATCTCAACCTGTAGCGCGTTATTCCAAAATTACAACGCTGCTGAAAAACTCCCACCTCCCCGTGAAATCCCGACACGTGAAATGCCCGCGATACCCTGAACCTAAGAACCGCTTAGCTTCAAATCGGTGGGGGTAATTTCAACTTACCCCACATTTCGGCAAGGCCCCTAAGCCATGGTTCCCCACTCCCATCCCATCCGCCCACCCATTCAGACACCGAGGCCGCGAAACCCGAGTCAAGACACCCTCCTTCGTCCCGCCATCGGTGTAGTAGTCTCTTCCTCGACGACATCGCTCCACAAGAACACCTCGACGCCCTCATCCATTGTACCGGATGAGGATCCGCCATCGATCTCGCCGTCCTGCCGGGTTCGCAGACACCCCATCCTCCACCTCCGTGGAGCTGCCCCGATGTTTCGCCTTTCGCCTCCACCTCCATTCCCACACCACCGCCTTTCACCAAGACTACCGAAGAGCATCATCATCACCGCTTCCTCGATGAAGCCGAGGCCTAATCGCTCCACCAAAGAGGTTGTACACTAATCGCCATATTTTCTTCTAGATTCGATCTCACGGTCGGTTTGTTTCTGGCTCCTGAGCCTCCACGGCGCTGCTCCATCCACTCACGGCGCGTTGTCGGCCACTTCTCCACGCAAGATCGCTTCCTCACTGTGACGCCCACATCGCAGGAGTTGTCTGCTGCTTTAGCTCACACTCACACCTGTTCGCTTGCTCTGGTCCCCAGCTTGGTCTACTCTTGCTATTGCTCTTGCTCTTGCTCACGCTGTTTCTCTCTCTCTTGCTCTTTTCTTACATGCGTTGCTCCAATTTAGCTACACATCGGTTGGACTCAATCGACTTTTTGGCCGGGCCGGTTTTCAGGGGTGGGAGCTCACTGAGTTAAGGAAGAACCAGCCACGCTGAAGGAGGCTCACGGAGAGGTACCCCACTATCTATCTTAGGGTTTGGGTGTAGGGTCGCCATGGTGTTGGGGCGGTGGTGTGGGGATCAAGGAGAAAAGCTTGGCACGGGGCCTCTAGAGGATGGTTGGGGCGGCGGGGACCGATGGAGGGTGGTTTCGGGTGGTGCACCGCTCGGGTGGCGGGGCGGCCGATTGGCTTATGGTGGGTTGCAGCTCGTAGCTCTCACACGATGTCGCTACACGACCAAATGCTTCGTTCTCAAGACGCATGTCATTGCTGCTACTACTTTTCTGCTACTAGCTAGTGCTCAATTTTGACAAGATAATTGTTTCATAAAGAATTTCAGTTTCGACAAGAAAATTCAGTTTCGATAGCTAAATTCAGTTTCGCGCTAAATTCAGTTTCAACAGCTTAAGTTCAGAGATGAGCTATCGATGTATTTTACATCTAGCACTTTGTGGTTATGTATTTTAAGTCATCTATTGAGATGCTATTAGAATTCCACCCAGGTTAACATTGTTCTCTCATGTCCTGCTTTAGCCTCTCGGCGTCAGATAACTCAACCGGAGCTGCTCCAACGATTTAAACCTCTCCGATGCCTAAGATCTTCTTTCCTCCTTCGACAGCAAGTCAGCCGGATCATCCTCAAGATGCCTAAGATCTTCTTCCTCCTTCGACAGACCAAGTCACCGGATCATCCTCACCCACCAACCCAATCACGCTGAGATCGACATGGCTTCGCCAAAGAGGTTGTACACTTGTTGCATCTCTTTTACTCTACATGTTATATATTGTCCATCGAAAGCACACGCAGAACGTGAAATACACGCACATAGTTTCTCCTACTATATGACAAGCAAGTAAGGTACTGTGCAACTTTGCTATTCTTGATGGACTCTCTTGAACGCCATCATTATTTGTCTCGCTTGTTTGAGCTGTGCATTTGTCGATGGGCCCGGAGTTGAGCTAGTAGGGCAAAGGGCTCGGGTCCAAAGTAGTAGAAGTAGGCAAGTAGCACAAAACATTTTTTGAGTGTAGTAGCCCTTTGCTCAAGCCTGCCTACTAGAATCGCCAAAGCTTGAAAGGAAAAGAAGGAAAAACATAGGAACTAGAAAGTTTCCTATGGAACTACTATTCATGAATTTGGTTCAAAGGAATGAAGCAAAGGAAAATCAGTAGGATTTGTTCCTTTAGTGTCTCCTTGAAAGAAAAACTGTTGGAATTTTAATTTCCACTTGTCCTCCTTTTCAAATTCCTATCCATGAAGCACGAGACTAAGAGATAGTAGCATAATAACATTATAACCGTACATTTTCTTGTGGTTTGACTTAATCTCAGCTTGCTTCTTTGCATCCCTGTGATCTTCCAATTCTTGTGAATCAAACACCCATTGGCATAAATCCTATGTTTTTAAATTCTCTGCTTTTGCACGCGCATTCCTATCCTATTCTGCTCATTTCCTATCCCTCGCATTGTTAGAATCCTCCAATTCAAAGAAGCCCTTACACAATTACTACATGACAGATATGTGTCAAAGAAAACCTTGTGTGGTTTGTCCCCATTCCCCGTCATGTTAGTGTTCCGCCCCAGCTCACCAAGCTCCAACGACGGAAGGGTTCACCACGCAGGATCCGCCTCCAGACTGCTCTTCACCGCCAGATATTATTCCCCACCACGGCAACCACGTAACTAATTACAAAAAAAGACACAGCCGTGACATTTGGGTCAATTAAATTTTTTCTGTCATACATATGACACTTCTATGACGATAATTGTGAAACCCTGTCATCATATAGATGTGGTTCCCTTACTTATGACAAAAATCATGATGTAAATGGGCTTGCCCAAGGTGGGCCGAGACGAGCTGCATGACATTCTTTGGGCAGCCCATGACGGAAATAACCGTGGTAGAAGCGAGGGGAGGAAAATTTTGGGAGTTGCCACGTGGAGAGCGACGCATGCATTTCTCTCGTGATGTGTACGCTGCTGTGCGTAGGTATTGGCTCTAATCAACCCGAAAGCGAGGCATTGGGCTCTAATCAACTCGAAGGACAGATTGCAGCAGTTACCCCGACATCGAACCCGAAAGCGATCGATCGATGGCTGTTAATCGAACCCGATGGAGCGCTTCTTCTGCCATCGCTAATCAAGCCGATCGATGCCGCCTCTGATGAACAAAAGAGCGCTATGGGGGTTTGATGAATAAAGAGCGGTGGTGTTGCTCTGATGAACAGGACCCGTGGTGTGGAGGGGCTGGATGAACAGAGACGTGGAGGGGTGGCCGTGGAGGGGTGGTTGAACAGGACCCCGTGGTGTGGAGGGCTGGATGAACAGTAGAAGGTGGAGGGCTGGATGATCAGTAAACGGTGGAGCGGTGGTTGAACAATAGCCGGTGGAGTAGCGCGCAATGGAGGCTAGCTGAACAGGAGCCCGTGAAGGCTGGAGGAGGCCGACGGTAGCCCGTGGAGGCTGGAGGAGGTCGATGGTGGAGATGAACACATCCGTGGAGTCCTGCTATGCACGCCACAACCCTCTCCCCATTTCGGATCAGAAGCGCCCAACACAAGTCCGCTTTATCTGCTTTTGCAAAGACGCCACACCTCCCGCATCAACAGACTTCTTGTTTGACCATAGGAAGTCCGCTTTGGTCTGCTTTTGCGGCACGCCACACCCTCCCGATCAATCAGACCCTGCTGACGTCAGGGAGGTCTGCTTCTTCGCTTTGGCGGTACGCCACACCCTCCCGATCAACAGACCTCATTCCGGATGGAGGTCCATTTCTCCGCCAGCGGTACGCCAGCCTCGCTTCCATCGCCTGTTCCGCCCAAGCCCTACCGGCGAACACGACCACACATTCCGCTCCGACCCAAACCTGGTTGGCTACCACTGCCTGCTGCTCTCCCGGCGAATACGACGCGATTCCGCTGTTCTCCGGCGAACACGACGCATTCCGCTGTTTCCCATGAACATGACGATTCCGCTGTTCTCCCATGAACACGATGACGACGCGAGCCCGCTTGATCCAACCATGTACGATGAGAGCGCGCCGGTAGGCGCTCGAGACCCCCGGCCAGATGTACGTGACGCGGGTCAGATTTTCTTTCTTGCACCTCGCCACTGTACGCACGCGGTACATGCTACGGCGCGCTTCTACTACGACACGCGTGTGCCTCTACATCGACCAGTATGTACGCATAACGCCACGACTTCGTAATGACAACGTAACGACGCTTCGACCAGGTGGGTCCCGACCGCCGTGCACTTCCGTTTGGTACGAAGATGTAGCCGGTGGGTCCCAGCAAAATGTGGGCTTAATCGCTTTTGTTTTTTTTTTGCCAGGACGCACTCTCTTGTGTGCTAAGATGTAGCTGGTGGGTCCAAGCAATGAGGATTGAATCGCTTTTTTTGGGTCACACTTCCTTGCGTCCAAGATGTAGCCTGGTGGGTCCCAAAGAATCATGGGGCTTAATCGTATTTTTGCCCGGACGCACTTCCTTGAGTGCGAAGGTGCAGCTAGTGGGTCCCAGCAGTCAGGGGGAAACGTTTTTTTCGTGAAATATGGTGGCCCGTCCGTGGGTCCTCGCTGTCAGTGGAGGAATAATTATTTCGCAAATAAGGAGGCACTTCCTTGCCGCGGGTCGCGGACCCAACTGTCAAGCTCTCCACAGACAACCCACGTCCGATGGAAATCGCTCTCGACCACGGTGACCACGCCAGCACCGAAAGTACCAGGCGGTGGACGACGGCAGGCCTAGGAAGGGGACGACAGGAGCCGGGAAGACGGGCAGCTGGAAGCCCGCAGGCGAGAGGAGTACGAGGGTTCACCTGTTCGGCCGCGGTGTGAGGTTGCCGCCGCCGCAGGGCCCGCCAGCTGTGGGAATAGTAGGGCGGTGAGGCTCCGGCAAAGATATCCGCAATGGGAAGGAGCATGCGGCACTAATTGCCGCTGCTTTGGGCGGCCGGGAGCAAGAAGACCGAGGTTGAAGAATAATCACGGCCGTTGATGGACATCGACGCAGTCATCGAGCTTGAATTGTTTATATTGACTAAGTTCACAAAGCCCTCCGTCCCAGCCAACTAAGTAGGCTCATTGTTAGCCTCCCACCAAGGTGGGACCCAGCTAGCAGGGGTATTCATTTTTGTGCGTAATAAGGAGGCACTTCCGGTGGGGTCCGAGCTCGACAGTTAGGGGAACGCTTTTTTTTTAAGCGAACACGGTGGCCTGTCTGTGGGTCCCAGCAGTCGTGGGCAAACGTTTTCAAGGCGAGTCTCTGCTGTCGTGGAGGAATAATTATTTTCCGCGAGTAAGGAGTAGGCACCTCCGCGGCTGTCGTCAGGACCCAGCTTGTCAGCCTCTTCACATATAGTATTCTTCCGATGGAATTCGGTCGTTGACCACATTGACCACGCCGCACCGAGAGCACCACGGCGTGGACGACGGTGAGGCCTAGGAAGGGACGACGCGAGTCGGGAAGACGCCGCGTGGATGCCCACACGAGAGGAGTACGAGGGTTCACTGGTTCGGCGGCGCCGCCGCAAGCCATAATGGGGGTGTGCGGAGGAGGGATGGCCTCGCCAGCGGTGGGAGTAGTACGGGCGGTGAGGCCTCCAAGCAGCACCGCCACGGAAGTAGGAGCAGGCGCACGACCGGCGCTGCTTTGGGCGGCTGGAGCAAGAAGACCAGAGGTTGAAAAGCACGACGGTCGTTGGATGGACATCGATGGTCACCGCAGAGCAGAATCATTTATATTGACTAAGTTGACAAAGCCCTTGAACGCCAACTTAGTAGGCCCACTGTGTCAGCTTCCAAACGGCGCGCCCCAGATGTCGTGGGATGAATCATTTTTGGCGGGTGAAGCTAGAATATCCGAGAATGAAGAAGAAGACGGCATCCGCTCTGGATGGACATCCAACGCCACCGCTGCTAGAACCATGTGTTGACTATAAGTTGACAAAGCCTTGCATAGCCGCCAACTCTGCTTTTTTAGGGACGCACAACTTAGTAAGGCCGTAACTGTGTGGCGTAGACCTTATAGCCCATTTGAGATTTGTAAGAATGTGTAGCCCATTATTGAATTCTAATGGAATTTACTACAGCCCATTTACAGTTTGTTAAAAGTACAACCCATTTCAACCAACCGCTCAAAACAGAATTCAATAAAATTTCCCACATTTTGATGGGATCCAATATTTTTATCCCAAATTTTAGTCGATTAAATACAATTTCAATATAAATTTATATTACGTAAAAATCCAACTAAACATTCCGTCAGAACAATTAATGAAATTAAAATTTTCAATATTCCAAAATAATATTTTATAAAGTAATCACTGTTTGTGCATTTTTATAGTTACTACCCAGTTTTTATAATTACATCCCATTTATTATTTCTAAAGCCCATTTTCTTGTTAAGCCTAATGCATCCCTCCTAGGAAAGATTTGCAGCTCAACAAGCAAGAGAATAACAACTTGACCTTGCCTCGGGTATTCCTAAAAAAAGTATAGCTGGCTAGCCATTTTCAGCTTGAAAAAATTAATATCCTGGCTGATATCTGTTTGGCTAGACGGGCCACAGCCCGCCCAGCTATACCTGCAGCGATGTTTTCGTTGTTGTTCGAGGAGAAAATATGCGCAAACTCACACCTCAAAACACAAATATCTGCCGAGCTGCTTGGTCCCAAATTGTCGGCCGCTTGTGCAATTCTCGCTTATTGACTACTTCCTCCTTTCCGTTTATAATGCTCAATTCAAAATGTATAAGGTTGCCGAGGCGCTACTCCGCGCCACACATCCGCCCCTCCACCCGCCCACCATTGTTATATAACTCGCAGCGCCGCCATAGCCGCATTATCCGCATCCGCTCCTTTTTCCTGCCCACACCAATCATCGCCCTACCATGGCTTCCTCGCGCCTCCAGCGCCTTCGGGACGGGCGAACGACGACCACAAGGAGATAGCAGCCATTGCTGCCGGATCGGGCTGGCTGGCAGCAGCCGGAGGGCGACGAATGCCCCATGGAGAACATGGTAGTCGACGATCCGCGCCAACCCTCCTCCGCGCGCCATCCTCGCCGCGGCATTGCACCATGACCATCGGCGCAGGCCCGTGCTCAATATATGGACAGGGTGAGGCAAATGCGTGAGGAGCAGTTCCGGAGGCGCAGGCCGACGCCGCCATACACCACCATCTCTCGCAGAGCACTCGCAGGTGAGGAGCAGATCGCCACGAGCGGGCGGAGCAGAGGCGCTGCTCGACTACATTCGCCTGGCTTCGCAAGAGCCGCCGAAGTGCCGCGGTACTGCGCATGCGGGTGGCGGAGGCCTGCGGCCGCCACAAAGAGGCTAGCAAAGAGGGCGGCGAAGCGGCGAGGCGCTGTTTGGCGAGACCGAGGACGCAGGAAGAGGACAATGCCGGCTCGATGAGTCCCCGCTCATGGGCGCACGACGCTCGCTTTCACCGATGCCTCGCGCGCCAACAACGAGGCAGAGGACACCGCCGCCCGACGAGGCCTCGCGGCGCCAACAACAAGGCAGAGGACACCGCTGCTCAGCCGAGGCCCCGCCCGCCAACAACGTGGAAGAGGACATCGCCGCCAGCCGAGGCCCCACTGCACGCAAGAACGTGGGGAGGATTTACCACTGCGCTGAGGCCCCGCGCCGCTGCCAACGAGGCCGCGCCACACGTAAAACGAGGAAGAGTAGAACACGGTAGGTCACCGCCGCTGGGTCCAAGTAAGGCCACCACTGCTACCTCCTGCCAAGCTGTTAGGCGGGTTGACCATTGACGGCCGGTTAGCTTTTTGGCGACGTGAGTCGGAGAGCTGCGCCGAGAAGAACGCTGCTTCACTTTAATCGCTGGTGCAGTTATCCGACCGACACGGGACCAACAGGCCACATGTCGTTACACGAACTACAATTAAGTCACTAAAGCTTTTGTCGCTCTGGCTGGGACACAGGTGGGTAGCTTCGTTAATTAATTATACCTCAGCGCACTCCTTTTAGTTTTTTTTCAAAAGGAGGATGACTCTGCCGTGATTCCGGAGATGCATGCGCCACAAACACTTTTTAGTTGAAGAATGTATGAAATGTAATGAAACCGCCATGTTTATATGAAACCGACTGTATGAATGAATTTATTTCATTAGTTCAATTCTGTATCACCGGCATTGATGAACATGCAAAACAATACGCACTAGCATTATTCCTGTGGTGATCACCACGCTTGCAGCAAGTTTCATGTACTCCTCCGTCCTTTCTAGTCTGCATAAAGTTTTATTCGCAGTCAAAGTATCTCTACTTTGACCAATCTTATACAAAAAGTATGCTTTCACAATGTGCTAAGTAAAAGGAATGTATGAGTACAAAGAGTTTGAGCAGCTTTTAGCGCTTTCAGACATTGCAATCAAACACACAGCCCTGGCAATTCATAGAGAACATTCAAAACAATCGATGATTATGCATCTCAGCGACTCACATGTCGAGGCAATATTTACTTCACAACTAAAGAATAAAGAAAAATTGATCGCCACGACACAGAAAGGGCGCCCCATTCAAAAATATCAAACGATATCTTGCTAAAATCAATGAGCAAAATTTGACAAGGTTGTCCCATTCCAAAATATCAAATGCCTACGATTGTGGAATGGGCAGGGTTTGCCATCAGTTCGACATTGACATGGCACCTCGTGCTAAATAAACCAGCTGTTCTTTTTTGTGCGCCCACCAAAATCAACCAAATTCGCAGAGCTTGTATGATTTCGCCTTATATGTTGCAACGCTTGAACTTATGGGCACCTCCTTTCTTGTGGTGGAAATGAATGATTTGATGTATTCATGAACATTTTGTGCAGTTCCCATTGAAATCAAGCTGAGCACCTGTTTGCACAAATACAAAAAGTGATTAGTATAAAGCAAACTGTACTATGAATTGACAGCCTAACAGTGCACATACATGGTCCATGTAGAGCACACTTTTAGAAAAATGGAACTCACCGGAAAGAATCCTAGAACAACATTGTACTCAAGATCACAGCAAAAAATGGAGATTTGTCACCTTCCGAGCTGAAGTTAGTTTGGTCTTGTGGGAGTAATGTAACCATCCTTCAACTGCTTCCTTCCGATGAGAAGATAGACAGGGCTTCTTCATCCCGCATAATTGGAACTAGTCACTTCACGTACTCCATATTCTTCCTCAAAGGAAGATGATCCCTGTTTGCTCGAAAAAGGAAAGGAAATATTTAAAACAGCAGATGAAGCACTTCTCAAGGACAATACCACTTTTTCATGACAAGATCTAAACAAGAGTACAACACCAATAGAGATGACAAAGCTCAATCATATGGATGAAATCAGTGGTGAGTACCAACATTTGTCGAGGTTGATTGTGTAGAGCATATAGATGAAGCACTCTCGGAACCATCTGTTGCTATCTACGGGGTGGCCATGCTTACTATATACTCCTCGATTAGTTTAATGTTTCCAACATCTTCTTGTGCAGTTCCACTAAAATATATGGTATCTTCAAAGAAGATCCCTGTTTGCACAAGTAGAGATAATTACGATGGCATCAAATCAGTGGCAAAACAATTGCTCGCTCCAGCCATAGCAATAAATTAAGATGCAAAACTATATCATTACTTGTGTCATCACAGTTCCAAAGTGCTTCATTACAAAGACCGAGTTGATTTTTTTTTTCTTCCGCTTGTTCTTCCCCTTCATCACTTGGTTCAATAATGACAAGCTTCGCTTTCAATGTAAGATTTGGCATGTCAATTAGGGAGCACAAGTATAGTACTAAACTTAATTTTTCGATGAAAGTGGCAAAATACAAAGCCAGCAGTTGTGAAATATCCTTATCTTACCTCAATGGGATATTACTGCACATACAGATTGGAAGTCTTGTCTCCATTTGTGCAGTTCACTAAAATCAAGCAACATTATCGCAAGTAGCACAACATATGAAAGCACACCGCAGAATCATGAAAGAAGGCTAGTACTGACCTCTCATGATGCGGAATTCAAACAACTCACAAGAAGAAGATCTGAACCAAATTCGCTTTAACGGATAGGAAGTAAGATCTCCTCTTGTGCAGTTCCACTAAGATCAAGAATCAAGCTAACGTTGTCGGTGTGATATTTTGTTGAACTGCACAAAACACTCTTAAAACAAAAGTGTTTTGTGCAAGGCAACAAAAGGTCACAATGGCAACGAGGTGAAGTAGATAACCCTGCTTACACAGAGGTGCAAAGGAAACAATTAGTGGTCAATAACGGTGGATGACATAAGCCAACAAAAAGAAGCATCTACCTTATCTAAATGGGAAAGAAAGCAAGACAGAGCATTCTCAAACGGTGGCATTGATTAATATTAACATAGAGATTATATTAACAATAAAATTCGTTAAACATGTAATTTTCTTTTAACTGTGGCATTGCATCAATTTTCCAAATGCATTATTAGAGGGTGTTTGTTTACAGGGACATTTTGGTGTAGGGACTAAAAAACCCGTGTCACCACATCTAAACCAAACAGGAGGGACTTTTCGACTAAAAGTGGGCATTTGGGACTAAAGAAAGAAGACCCCGAGGAGTCTTTTGGGACTTTTTCCAACAGTTGCCCCTGCCACGATCGCACCTTGTTTCTATTAGTTCATTACTAGGGGTAACATGGTCTTTTATCATGTCATTTAATAACCTCTAGTCCATGTTTAGTCCCCGGAACCAAGCAGGTAGGGACTAGGGAGTTTTTAACCAAACAGGGCCTTAGATTAACAATGCTAATGAGTTGCACGGGACAGTGGACGCACCAGCACCATGTGCATCTACCGATGTACTGTGGTCATGCACAGTCTGTTGCAACAAAGAACAAACAACCAAGGAGCATATTTGTGTTGGTCCCAGTTTTGTTATCTTTAGACACCTTTCCTATGTGAGCGCAGAAATCTAGTCCCGCTCAAACTCTCACAGCTTTGTCCCTTCCTTTCCTTTTGAACTAGTACTTTCGCCTTCCTTTCCTCTTTGAACCACGCCCCTAGATTTATGCGATACAACTTTCCCCACTACTTTCCCCATTCCTTTCCTCTTGAACCACGCCCTAGATTCATGCTATACAACTTTCCCCTTCATTTCCTCTTGAACCACGCCCCAGATTCATGCTATATACAACTTTTCCCACTACTTTCCCCACTCCTTTCCTCTTTGAACCACGCCCCAGATTCATGGTATACATGCAGCTAGAGCAATGCATGTGAGTAAGTAAATATACCTTAAGGTTCTTGGGCGTGGTTTGTGGACGACGGACGGGGGTGAAGAAGAAGGGTCGGAGGCCTCCCGCCGCAGCTGTCATTGGTGAAAGTGAACAGCGCACCGAGTAGTGGATTCTCCTCGCCGACGGCGACAAGTTAAGCCTCCTTCCTTCCCAGGGACGGATCCTGCCGCTCTTTGAGCAGCAAGTGAGGGGGAGAGAGGCCAACAAGTCTTGTTTAGAACCGGAGAGGGCGAGAGAGTGTGAAGAGAGCAACTACAAGCGCTGAGGCTCCAGCAGAGAGGGCGAGAGAGTGTGAAGAGAGCAACCATAAGCGCCGAGGCTCCAGCAGCAGTATATATATACCGAGAGAGAGTGTGAAGCGGCAAACCCTAGAAAACATTTTGACCAACAAAGAATCCTCCCGCAAAAATTATGCTCAAGTGTAGTTATCGAACCCGAGACCTCAAGTTTGATGAGCAAACAGGCTAACTAGTTACACAACCTCCCGTTATGTTCAACGAGAGGAAAATAACCTTTATACATTCCTGCATTCGCAGTGACAGCATGCCGTGTTTTTTGTTTGTGTGTGTGTGGAGTCATTAGGATTTCAATCATAATCGTGTTATGCGGCATTGGTGGTAAGACTATCCACAAGTGTTGCGTAAATAATGCAGCCTTAGTCACCTTACCTCTCTCCACATAGTAATGCTGGGTCCCACCAGTAGAGGGTGAAACAAACAAATTAATAAGAAAATTAAAAGCGCCACGGTGTATCTTACTACCTCACACATCTACTACGCCGAACACCGTCCAATTGATCCTCTGTTCGCTTCATGCATTATTTTAAGTGAATACTTATTATAACATGCACACAAATTTTGGGCACTTGTATTCGACTTAAGTCAAGGTGCCTCAGATCTCAGATACTTACTACTCCTCCGCCTAGGTGTAATAAGTCACGCTAGAAGGTGCAACGACCAAGGTGCGTATGCGGTGCATGTGTGTGTTTATAGCGTGTATGTGTAGAGAGTGCGACAGATCGACCTACCTCCTACAGAGATATGGTGTAGTCTACGATTTTAGCCACAGAGTCGGTGCATCCTCTCGCTTCCGGGCGTGTCCAAGAGGGACATGCGGACAGCCACGCCTCGCCTCGAGCCAACTGCCCACCCAAAGCCCTCCACATCGCTGGCTGCTTCCCGCCTCGAAATGGTCAGCGCCGCCCAAAGAATCGGTGCCGATTCATGCCCGGCAGAGCGGACGACCTCTCACCGGGCGCAAGAGTGATGGTTGCTTCATTCGGCCCAACTTACGGTGGGTCTATGTGATTTGACGGCTCATTGGTCTTTATTACGAGGTGGTAGGACTGCCGGATGTCCCACGCCGTGAAAGGAGGTAGTAGATTACAATTTTCTCCATTCTACAGCGGAGGAGTGCAAGAGCAGGAAAACACGCAGGCTCAAGTGATTACATGGCCCACCTCACACTATCACCGCAGCGATACCTACTTTTTACATAGTACTCCTCCGCTCCTAAATATTACTAGATGAGTCCTCGCCGCTGTCATGAACAACGGTATATCTCTCGCAAGCAAAATTATCGATTTCATAGAACTAAAAAAATCTATAACCGCATGACAAATGTGGTAGCCAAACTAAATAAACTCCCATCATCATTTAGATCATCCCATGTATGGAAAAAAAGATCACCAACCTCAATGATAATGGGATTATATTTTTGTTTTGACATGTTAATGGGACTTAAAAGCTCACTTACATGCATGCTACCGTGCATGCTTGCATGCAGACATGTTGATGTGATTTAAACCCACTCACATGCATGTGCCACGGTATTTCTGCATGCTTGCATGTGGCTTAGTGCGAGCCTCTCAACGCCTAGATCTGCACGGCTATTATGACTGATTTATTTCATCTAACTGGCTATGTCAATTTTGATGATGTGGCTCAAGGAGAGGATAGAGAATTCTAGTAGTGGCTAGCTATTACTAGTAGATAAGTCTTTGTAGAGATTCCACTAGGTGAACTACATATGGAACAAAATGAATGAATCTACACTTAAAATGCATCTATATACATCTGCATGTGGTTAATGGTGAAATCTCTACAAAGACTTATATTTAGGAACGGAGGAAGTACTAGTATAGTACTAGTATCGAATATAATTTATCAATGAGATAAATTTGTACAATGCTATGAAGCTTCCAGCTCCTGTTACATGTATCTTGCATCCAAGGTTGTGCTGCAACATTTCATCAAATACAAAGGAGACTAACATGCATGCTATTGCATCTCAATGATTGATGATCATAGCAATATAGTACTCTCCGCTCCAAAATAAGTGTCTCAACTTTGTGCAAACTTTAGTACAAAGTTGTACTACTACTAAAGTTGACACTTTTTTGAAACAGAGGAAGCTAAATAAAAACGATCCATGCAGTCCCTAGCCCTTGAAACGTGAACCCCACTGCACTTCAATTTGTCGGCAACGCTCGAAGTTTCCTAATAAATGAAGTTTGCAACCTTTCGACCATCGGATCATTTTGTGCAGTTTCACCAAAATCGAGATGAGCATCCCTTGGCAAAGAAATTGAAGAAGAGTGATTAGAATAAGATTACTAGGACTAGTTGATGAGACATAAACTCATCACAAATACAGTGACGAGAAGCCAGAGAGGTATTGTGTATGCGGGCAAAGAAGTAGAGAAATATCCACAGTGGAGTGATGTGGCAGCTGGAGCAATGGTGCAAGCCGCTGTAAAGGAGTTGTACTTGAGGGACGAGCTCAACCTTGAGGAAGGCGGCGGAGGCGGCAACCGCCCACGCCAGCAGCAAGGAGCAAGGGACGAAGGTAACCTCGCCGCTTTGTGAGAGAGAACGGCGGGGACCCCTGATCGGACGTGCTTTCGACATATTTTCGCCGTCGGCGACGGTCACCGTGATCTACACTAAGCATCCACCAATTCCCTGCCGGACGGATCCGCCGGATGTTAGAGATGTGGCCACAACATGAAAGTGCGAGAGAGTGTAAAGAGAGCAACCCCAGCAAGCAACCAGGTTGGTCTGGCCCCGACTATGTATATAGTGGAGCGTTTCTTTTCTCTCCATATGAACCTATCATATTGCGACGTAACTAAAGAAGAAAAAAATATTTATAAATGACGCGACACCTACTACTCGCTCTCCTATAACCTTGCGCTTGGCATCTCCAAAATATTAACCTTATGATTGGCTCTTCGCTTCGCGAAGTCGAGCAATAATGGTAGTGCAGTATATCGCTCGCTATATGATACCGAATGAATTGATGCACGCCCACCACGTGGGCGTGGTCGAGGGGCGAGGGAGAGTGCTACTCCTCCTTTTCTATAGGGCTTATCTCAAAATTTTAGTTTTCCATTTTATAAGGCTCAATTTGGTTGTTCCCCATCACATGTTCAGATTTCAAGGTACATTAAATCATTGCATGCAAGTATTAAGAGAAAATAGACCAATGATGTACTTTATGCATGCATGCATTGCAATTAATATATTGGTAAACATAATTTTTTGAGCAAAACAAGAGCATTAATTGGGTGCTTTTGCAAACTACAAAAAGTATTCCACCACTCACAATCTACCTTGGTTGGTGAGATTTTGAATTGAGCCCTATAAACCGAAAGGAGGGAGTACTACATACGGAGCAAAATGAGTGAATGTACACTCTAAAATACGCCTCTATACATCAGCTTGGAGTATGTACTAGTAGTTCATATTGAAATCTAGTAAAGGTCATATATATTCCAAACAATATGATATAATCTCTATAACCAAGGTAGTAGGGACGAGGAGTAAACGGAGGGAGTAGTAAATTTTTCTCTCGTCTCATGAGCCACACACGCAGATGGGCGTAGGGGAGGAAGCTTCACCTCATCCTCGCGAGCCACCGCGTGGGTGGGCATGGGGAGACGTGTGACTAAGCAAGCTTCTCCTGCTCATGAGTTGACGGGACACATCAAAAGTACTCCAAAGTATAGAGTCTTGCCTCTAAGGTAGGCCCCACATGGTTTGCCTCTTTTTTAGTTTAACATAACGCGCCAATTCGCAATTTGTTTGTTCACCCGTGGTAGACGATCCTCCCTCCACCAAGTGGATAACCAAGACACGCCAAATTACCACGTGGCTGCCTTTTTCAGTGACATAAATGAGCTCCACCTGTACCATTCGCTGGTGTGGTTGGGAAAGAGAAGGAGTACGCGCGCTGCATGCACCTCTTCTTCTTCAGGCACGCCCCCACCTCACGTGTGTGTGAGAGATACAAACCGCTGCTCGTGGAGTGTTTTTTGTTTTTGGGGTGGGGTGGGGTGGGGGTTGATTTCGTGAATTATTTGTGGGAATATTTGTCGATGACATCTCAAACAAAATTTTGCATGCAATGTGTGTGGAAATGGAGGTCTATCCATATCATACATAGAGGGTCGGGCAATCCACGAGAAGAGAGGGAGGGGTCATAGCTATCGATAGAGTCAAGAGAGGATCAAGCACGGTGGGTGCGTAGATCGATGAAGAGAGCCATCGAATGTGTGTGTGTGTGTGTGTCCAAGTCAAAGATATAGGGCGACACCGCTCACCGGAACGTTAGAGGGCACATGTCAAGTTTGTGTGTGGTGGGAGACATGACTAGAGCGCTTGATGTGTTGGTGTGTGTGGGAGGGGTGGGGAGGGGTAGGCAGAGGCCTAACTATAGAGGTAGAACGACTCAGATATGTGTTGAGAAGGAGAGACCCAGCTATGCCTTAAGGGAGATCGGTTGACATACATACATAATCAAGGACGGAAATATGATGGGATAGAGAGAGAGAGAGAGAGAGGAGAGAGAGGGAGGGAGAGGGAGGAGAGGGGTAGAGTGTTGGATGGGTGATGGAGTTGCTTCTGAGATGTTGGGAGAGGCCTATTAGAAAACCGAGGTGGAACTGCAATGTTATCAATAAGAGGGGATGTGTTTCTGTGTGTGCCTGTATGTGATAGATCTGTCGGACGCATCCATGGATGATGAAGGGGAACCATGTGTTTGGTAAGGAAACCTAACTAGATTGGTAGATCAATTGTTGTTTGTCTGAGGAAGGAGAGACACAACTAATGAGGTAGATCGATCGATGTGTGGGTAAAATGAGTTATAAGGACCTAGCTGGCTATATGTATAGCGAGAGATCGGTCGGTGTACGTCCATTTGTTAGAGGCAAATAAGGCCCAGCGAGACGGATAGACAGAGAGAACGGAGCTAGGAGGTGGTGCGAGAGGCCCAACTACTAGCTAGATAGGGGAGGAGTAAAGTGTTGTGAGATCGACAAAAAGAGGGGTGTGAGTTTACACATGTGTCTGACCATATGAGAGACACGAGGCAAGGACACATAAAGGAGGAGATTGAAGCTGTGTGTGTATGCTGTAGGCAGGCATCGCCGGAGAGGTTTATCGATCGGTGTGTGTCGGAAAGGAGTTGTCGAGACTCGGGAGAACGACCTAAAGAAGAAAAAATGAATGTGCCCGTGGATAGAATGCCGAGGGAGGGGAGGGCGAGGAGGGCGGTGCATGCACGAGAGAAAGTTAGTGGTAGCTACAAAGTTAGAGGATTGTGTGGGTGTAAGAGACTAACAAAGATCATAATTTGATATGAAAGCGGATTCATACATTTGAATAGGAGATCAGTGTGTTTTAAACATTGCATGCATAAATATGGCGGTGATACACGTGATGTACATGTTATACCATAATGTGATAATGCATGCATGCTTGCAACTCACATGCTAAATGTCGTAACAATCTAAACCATACTATACATCAAACAATCTCACATTTTATTTGAATTTGTGATAATGTGCGGTGTTTGCAGCTTACAACTAAATATCGAGCAATCTAAACAATACTATATATCAACTTTCTCACATTTTATTTGAATTTGTGGTAATGTGTGGTGTTTGCAACTCACATCTAAATACTTGTAGGCGAGGGGGGCACCATACATAATGTGATAAACACATTATACATATGAGACATGGTTTAGATTATGAAGATCTAGCTAGAGCTAGAAATGTAATGTGATTTGAAATCAAAATAAAGTGGATTCAAAATCTAGTTCGAAGTTCATATAGTACACATAGTTCATATGTAACTCGACATCGATCATGTGGTGTGCTGTGAAGATAATACACAAACGATGGTTTAACTTGACAATAATGATGATTGTAGATCTTATTAAACAGAGAAACGAATTCAAATGCTTTGACTTCACAACAATCATTATCTGAGATCTTATTCAAATTTAGTTCATATTGAAGCAGTAGTATATACGCTTGGAATGCACTAAAACGCTCATTTGAGTAGTAGGTTGCATGCATTATACACGTAGCTAAATATTTTAATTGAACATAACATGAATTCAAAGTTTTGAATGACATTTGTAGTGCGATTGATTTGGTACAGTACACGTTAGGCTTGTCCGAAATTTCAACCAGGCCTTGTTAGCCCAAATATTTAAGATATATCTTTGTCTCACAGTTCGGATAACTCCCTCCATCTCAACCTCCGCCTTGCTATTCAAATTACAACACGCCAAAACTCCCACCTCCCGAGAAATCCCGACATGTGAAATGCCCGTGGTACCCTCGAACCGAAGAACCGCCAAATCGGTGGGGGTACTTTCGAACTTACCCAACATTTCGGACAAGCGCTGCCTCTAAGCCATGGTTCCTCACCGCCATCCCATCCGCCCACCCATTCAGACACCGAGGCGAAAACCCGCGATTTAAACCCCACACCCTGCTCCGCCCGCCACCCACCGAGCCTTCCCCACGACGCCGCCCACAAAGAACACTCGACGTGCCTCATCCACCGCATCGATGAGGATCCGTCCGATCTCATCGTCCCCGCCGTTCAGCCACCCCGCCCTCCACCCCAAGGAGCTGCCCCGATGTTCCCTCGCCTTTTCGCGCCACCTCCATTCCCACACCGCCGCCTTCACCGCACCACCGGAAGAGCATCATCATCACCGCTTCTCGATGAAGCTGCGGCCTAATCGGGCGCCACCAAAGAGGTTGTACCCTAATCGCCACTTTTTCTTCTTGATTCAATCTCACGGTGCTGCCGGCGCCGTCCCGAAAATGACACGGCGCGTTTCATCCACGGCGGCGCCGCCGCCACTTTATCCACGGCGTCGCCCTCGGCGGCGACGCCCACATCAGCAGGAGCTGCTGCTGCTATAGCTTTCGCCGCCGCTGTTGCTTCGCTCTTGCTCGGTCCCTCGCTTATTCTCGCTTGCTCGCGCTGTCTCCTCTCGGCTTGCTCTTGCTTATGCATGCTGTTCTGACGGCTACACTTTGCCGACTGAATCGACTTTTGGGTCACGATTTTAAGGGTGGGCTCACTGGGTGAAGGAAGAACCAGCCGCAGTGGAGGGGCGCCGCCGGAGAGGTACCCCACTATCTATCTTAGGGTTCAGGTTGGGGCGGTAGTCGCCATGCGGTGGCGGGCGCTGGCGGGCGGTGGCGGGAGATCGCCAGAAAAACTCGCACGGGGGCTAGAGGATGGCTGGGTGGCGGCGGACCGCGCGTTGGGAGTGTTTTTCGGGCGGGCATGTGTGCCGCTGGGCTAAGGGGGCTGTTGGCCGGTGGTGGCATGGCGGCTCGTGGGGGTGGAGGTTGAAGATGAACTGCGGGCCCTTGATTTTGTATCCAACGGCTGCAAAATCGACCCAACAGAGATGAAAAGTCAGTCGACCAACGTGTAGCCTCACCTTGCTAGTGTGTTCGGCCGACAAAGAAATTCAGTTTCGACAAAGAAAATTCAGTTTCGGCGCTAGGTTCATTTGGCGCTAAGTTCAGTTTGACAGCTAAGTTTAGTTTCGGACAGTTAAGTTCAGAGATGAGCGGCTGATGTATTTTACATCTAGCACTTTGTGGTTATGTATTTTACGTCATGTATTGAGATGCTATTAGAATTCCACCAGGTTAACGTTGTTCGTTGTCTCTCTTGTCCTCGCTTCAGCCTCGCATCGCATAACTCACCGAGCTGCTCCAACGATTTAAACCTCCATCACAGCTGAGCAGTACCTCGGCTCCATCTCCAGACGCCTAAGATCTTCTTCCTCCTCCGAAAGCAGTCACTGGAGCATCCTCACCGCCAACCCAATCACGCTGAGATCGACATGGCTTCGCCAAAGAGGTTGTACACTTGTTGCATCTCTTTTACTCTACATGTTATATATATTGTCCATCGAGCACACGGATTTGTTCCTTTAGTGTCTCCTTGAAAGAAAAAACGAGGAATTTTAATTTTCACTTGTCCTCCTTTTCAAATTCCTATTCATGAAGCACAATACTAAGAGATAGTATCATAATAGCATTATAACCGTGACATTTTCTTGTGGTTTGACTTAATCTCACCATGCTTCTTTGCATCCCTGTGATCTTCCAATTGTTGTGACTCAAACACCCAGATTGGCGTAAATCCGTGGTTTATAAATTCTCTGCTTTGCACGCATTCCTATCCTATTCCTGCTTATTTCCTATCCCTGCATTATTGGAATCCTCCAATTCAAACATGCCCTTACAGAAATACTTTCTTATGAGATAGTTGTCAAAGAAAACCTGTGTGGTTTGTCCCGCCTTGCTGGCGCATCGTTCACCCCAGCTCAGCTGCTCCAACGACGTAAGGGTCCAGAACAGCAGGAACCGCCCATACTGCCTTCGCCGCCTCGATCTTCTTCTTCCCTACCGCAGCCATGAAAACTGCATTACCATCATCAACCGAGCAGATGACCTCGAGGCCTACACGGGTCCGCAAGAGAGGTCGATTCTTTTGTGTCTGCCACGTTATGCATCGCTTAATATTACATGCTACTTTATTGTCCTGTTCATCGATTAGACTCGAGTCAGCTCCAAACTAATGGTCAAACTTGAGTTTTAAATGGTTGTGGGGTACATATTGCGGCCGCTATCAATAGTATCTATCTACTATCTGTTAATCTCCTGTCTTCTACGAAGTTTCATGTTGGGTGGAAACAAACAAAGAAAGAAGCCATTATCAAGATTTATTAACCAAGCCATTATCTCCCGCTATTATTGGTTTCGGTCTATCCACAAAGTTACTACCATCACTCGATTTCTGCATGCACTCCTTACATAATCTCACTATGTTTTATTACTATGCATGACAGCTTATTGTAAACAATGGAACTCGAACATGTAGAGCAAAAGAGATGAGCCTTATGTGGCAATATAATTTCATGCAGAGCCGCCCATGGTAGGTGCAAAGGCAGCCCTCCACACATTTCGGATTGTAATCGAGAGGAAGATATTCGTTCCGAGGGGATTCATAAGGAGAAGATAACTCCTATTTACCCCCGAGGTCTTCACTCTAACTTGGCATGTTGATGTTGGTTATATCATGCATATGGTGTCTTGCATTGCTTACTTTATACATCAAATATGTCATCTGCTTAGTTTATACATCCTTTGTGCGTAATGCCATCTGCTTAGTTTATTCATCGCTTATGTGAATTATGCAACGCCACCTTGTTTAGCCGTGAATCATATATGTGAATTTTGCAATGCCATCCTGCTTAGCCACCATCTTATATGTAAATTATATCAGGCCATCCTTTTTTGTTACATATTACATTCATCAACAATGTTAGTACATTCAACTGCTTCTCGTGTGCATCAGCCATTTGACACGGTGATGGAAAATTCTGAGTGAAAACAAGGTCTGGCCGAAAGAGACTATGCTATCTCGACGGTTATATATGTAACACCTCGGATGTAACTTTCCATATTTGTAACTCCAACTCTTGCCATTTTCGCACTGTGATATGATATTCCCTCCGTGGTTGGGTTTTTCTTCATTTTTGCATTTTGTCCATGTCATGCATTTCATATCATGTCATCATGTGCATCGCATTCGTCATACGTGTTCGCCTCATGCATCCAAGCATTTTCCCTGTTGTCCGCTTTGCAATCCGCACTCCTATGTCCCCGGCGCCCCTTTACATTTTTCCGTGAGCGGGTACTAAACTTTCTCGAATGGACCGAGGTTTGTCAAGTGGCCTTGGTACACCACCGTAGACCACCTGTCAAGTTTCGTGCCATTTGGAGGTCGCTTGATACTCCAATGGTTAACCGTGATAACCGCAAAGGCCTCTTTTGGGTTGCAGTCCAACACCCCTTCAAAACAGCCCAATAACCCATCTAAGTCACTTCCATGCTCTCCGGCATCGGATCACGATCGTGGGCGTAAAAACTACACCTCATTTGGAGCTTCCTAGCTCCTTCTACCTATAAAAACACCCTCCCCAAATCCCGGATCATTTCCTTTACCCTAACCCTAGCTCCTTTCCTTCCGGGCGCCGGACACCGCTCGCTGGCTACGACACGCCCGGTTCGCACTGGCCACAGCTAATGGGAGGTCAGCCACATGGCGCGCCGCCCACCGCCGCCAGTTCGCTTGCCGTGACCGCCACTGGAGCCCGCGACGCCTGCGGCCGGACGACCTCCGTCTGGGCTGGCACCAGGGCGCTGCCACCGCCGCCTCAAGGCTGGGCGCTCGCGCCGCCGCGCTTTCGCAAGGCCAGATCCGCCCGAGGAGCTCCGCGGCCGCCCATTCCTCCAACTCCAGCGAGCCCGGCCTCGCCTCGGTTCACGCTAAGGACGAACCCTAGATCCACTCGAGGTTGACCCTGTTTCTTCTAAGTCTTTATCTGCAGATTATTTGTTGCATTTACATCATGCCATAACTCTGTACCCATGGCCCTGTTTTGGGCGTAGTGCATACCGAATTGTTCGTCTCGACGAGTACATCATTTCATCTCATTGCATCATTTTCGTTTGAGCTCATCTTGATGCCCGAAATGCTGTTAGAAGAGGGCTATGTGATGTTAGTTTGATTCTTATCGTAACATGCACTTTTGTCATTTTTGCCATGATTGATGTGTGCATCCTATGAACTTGAGTCCTACATGTGTTTTGTAATATGCCATGCCATCTTTACAGGGGTGTGTGCCATGTATATTTGTGATCTATGTGGTGACTAGCACAAGCATGCAAACTAGGCTTCATGATGTTGCTGATTTCAGCCCCTGTTCTGCTGATATTTTTATGCCATGTAAACTTGATGCTGCCAGAGATCCATGCTTATTTTGAGATACTTCAGTAAGGATGTTTTGAACATATGGTTATGCTTACATCCATCCATGCCCTTGTTTGCAATTATGGAGTGCTATATCTTGAGTCAATCGAGCTCTACTTTTGCTATAAAATGTTTCCTGGCAGATTGTTTACATGTTATTCAATTTTGCCAAGGTTGTTGTAGTTGATCCGTATGCTATGATGTTGTTCTTGACATTTATAGCTTCTATGCCATGTCTTCTGGATGGATGTATGCTTAGTTTATCATGAAATGCTCTGTAGTGAGCGCATCGAGCTCATGCCAAGATGCCTTCATAATTTGTCAATGTCATGCCCGCTTGCGTAATCTGCTAACTAAACTTGCTATATTGACATGGGTGCTATTACATTTTCTGATCCCTTTTGGCTCATGGTCAAGAAGGGACTTTTGTTCTATGCTTTGAGTAGATTCATGCCATGCCTTGTTTTTCTATTATAAGTTCCTGTAGCATGTCGTTTGCTTGCTCTCAACATTGCTTCCTGATGCTGATTCTCGCCATGTTCAAGATTTTCACTAAGTCTCTGAAGCTGATATATTTTGCACTTTTGCCATGCTTGTTTGGACCTGTTATGGTATGAATTAGCCGTAGCTCGTTGTTCATCTTTTGTCAAGAATCTTGAGTAGATTACTGCCATATGCTTTGCTGGTACGCTTGGGGCAGAGCTTAATTTCTTGTTGCTTGCTATGTGGTATCATGCTGTTAATGGCAGATTTTTGCCATTCTTGTTTTGCTTGTCATTTGCAAACCGTGCATCCGATTCGGTGATCTTTATATCGATTTCAATCAAATCATTCACCTTTCGAGCGGTACATACTTGGTTTGCCAAGTTGCTCGCTTCTTTTGCTATGCCTATAATACGCTACTCTACCACTTGCTATATCATGCCACCCATATAGCCATGTCAAACTCTTAACCATCCTTTCCTAGCAGCAAACCGTTGTTTGGCTATGTTACCGATTTGCTCAGCCCCCTCTTATAGCATTATTAGTTGCAGGTGAAGATGAAGTTTGTTCCTTGTTGGAACATGTTTACTTGTTGGGATATCACAATATTCTATTGTTTAATTAATGCATATATATACTTGGTAAAGGGTGGAAGACTCGGCCTTATGCCTCGGTGTTTTGTTCCACTTCGTGCCGCCTTTAGTTTCCGCACATACCGTGTTATGTTCCTTGATTTCGCTTCCTTACACGGTTGGGTGATTTATGGGAACCCTTGACAGTTCCGCTTTGAATAAGACTCCTCCAAAGAAGGCCCAACATTGGTTTTACCATTTTGCACTCCTTTTTCCCCGGTTTTCATGAGCCCGAGGGTCATCTTTATTTTAACCCGGGGCCAAGCGTTCTTCGAGTGTTGGTCCCAAACGGCAGACCGGGGGCCACCACGGGCAACTCGAGGGCTGGTTTTACTCAGAGGCTCGACCTATCCGGTGCCCCGAGAACGAGATATGTGCAGCTCCTATCGGGATTTGTCGATGCATCGGGTGCTTTTGCTGGTCTTGTTTTATTGCTGTTTAAATGTCTTGTAGTCCGGATTCCGAGACTGATCGGGTCTTCCCGTAGAAGGAATATCCTTCTGACCGTGAGAGCTAATAATGGGCTGTTGGGACACCCCGCAGGTATTATCTTCAAAGCCGTGTCATGGTTATGAGGCGCGATGGGAATTTGTTAATGTCCGGTTGTAGAAAACCCGGTAATTTCCTAAATTAAAACACATCATCCGCTGTGTAACCGTGATGGTCTCTTCTCGCCGGAGTCCGGGAAGTGAACACGGTGTTGGAGTTATGTTTGACGAAGTAGTTCAGATCACTTCTTGATCGCTACTAGCTTCATCACGATCGCGTTTTGCTTCTCTCTCGCCTCTTTTGCGTAATGTAGCCACCATATATGCTAGTCGCTTGTCTGCAGCTCCACCTCACAACTCTGTCCTTCCTATAAGCTTAAATAGTCTTGATCTCGCGGTGTGAGATTGCTGAGTCCCCGTGACTCACAGTATTCTACCACCAAACAGTTGCAAGTGCCGACGATGCCAGGCAGATGACGCAACCGAGCTCAAGTGGGAGTTCGACGAGGAACGTGGTCGCATTATGTGTATTTTCCGGATGATCGTGAGGGAGCCCTCATGGGACGATCGGGATCCGTAGCATTTGGGGTAGTCTTTTATTTTGGTTCCAGAG
This sequence comes from Aegilops longissima, assembly GCA_021605205.1. Lineage (NCBI taxonomy): Eukaryota > Viridiplantae > Streptophyta > Magnoliopsida > Poales > Poaceae > Aegilops > Aegilops longissima. The sequence continues at coordinate 2,820 of JAHIAM010007396.1, read as the reverse complement.
TCGGACCTTGAGTGTAATCTGGATGATGGATGTTTATTTATGTATTGTGTGAAGTGGCGATCGAAGCAACTATGTATCTCTTTCCTTATGTATTACATGGGCTGTGTGAAGATTACCTCACTTGCGACATTGCTTTCAATGCGGTTATGCTCTCAAGTCGCGGCTCGACATCGGGAGATATAGCCGCATCGAGGGCGCTACAAGTTGGTAATCGTGAGCCAACCCCGACCTGGAGCCCTCGCTTGATTGTTTGTCAAGCGTTGTTGAGTCTAGAACAAAAATGTTTTGAGTCTTAGGATTATATATATCGGAGAGTAGGATTCTTTTACTCCCCCCGCCCCTTCTGCCGCCTCCGGTGAGGTCTCCCGACGAGAAGTTTTGACTCTCTCTCCTCAAATTTCACTAAAAAGATTTAGGATCACGCTGGTATTTTGGAATCGCTCCGATGGTTTTGTGGACGAGAACATTGTTCTTAGTGCCTCCCGACATTTAGGGTTGTGGCAGTGTCCTCGGGAGTTGAGCTCCGAGTAGTTGTTGCCACAATTTTATCGCTGCAGTTCGAATACCCGAGCTTGCCGACATCGAAAATCTCTTTTGTACAGTTGTTGGTGAGATAACCCCGATAACCCAAAGATGGGGCGAGCTCGAGTATTGCCATGACTCAGATAACGGATGCTTTTCAAGGTCGAGGTACACGATTTCCAAGGTTTCTTGGTTATGTGTTGACGGATGGATATGTTGGATCTAGGTATTGTTAGTTTGGGTGATATATTTTGTGTCCCTCGTATCCCCAACACCGCATTGCATAACCGTAAAGTTTCTGGAGTTTATAGGTGGGATTCATGTAGCTCTTAGCATTTCTTCCCGCAGATATTTGGTTTGTGATTGGGTAATCCGTATCACTTATTTGTTCCAAATAGCATCTTTGTTATTTTTTTTCATCAACCCTTAATCAAGTGGCTTCTCACCTTAATGGACGGTGATGTTAACTTTGGAATTCATTTGTTCATCCTTGTTTGAATGTTTATTGTGAACACTATATGTTGCAATTTCTATCTCTGATTCAACTTGTTCATTCTGTCTATCAAAGTTCTAACGGATTTCACCTTCTCCGTGATGGCTCCGCCAACGCCTCAATCCGAAACACAATGATGGGAGTCACCGAACCTCCACCTCCACCTCCGCCTCCGGAGGCATGGCAAGCTATCATGGCAGCCACCAACGAAATGCTCGGGATGATTTTGCAACTCTTGCAAGAGCTGCATCAAGGGTAAGGCAACCAAGGAAATCAAGGCCAAGGCAACAACCAGCCGCACTTTGCTACCTCAATCAGTTCCTCGCTAATCAGCCGAAGTCTTTCAGCTTCGAGGTCGAGGCCACACGACGATGATTGGCTTGTGGACATCCGCAAACATTTTGAATGTAGCAATGTCGCACTGAGGACTTTGTCAAGTTTGCTTCGCTTCAACTCAAGGACCAAGCTGCCGAAAGTGGTATCAGAATACAAAGATTCCAGAGGAGGTCGGTAATTACCGGGATGAGTTCCACGAGACTTCAAAGCTCACCACATTCAAAAGTGTTGTTGAGAGCAAGCGTGAGGAGTTCCGCAATCTCAAGCAAGGCGGCATGTCCGTATCAATACAATATCCAGCTCCAGAAACTCGCCGCTTCGCTAAGCAAGACGCCCCCGATGAAAAGAGTATGATCTATCAATTCAGAGGTGGCCCAGAGAAGATCTGCACTTAGCTCGCGCTTCTCGAGCCGTAAAAGTATGATGAATTCTACAACATGGCATCAAGCAAGAAACCTGCCCAGCTCAAATGTGAGGCTTCTAAGAAGAGAGTCAGGACGCAGCCTGCCTCTCTTTCTTCCTCACTAGTGGCAGCAAGCAGCAGGTTCTACCTTCCTCCTCCTCCGCTCCGCCATTTTATCAGCAGAAGACACTACTAGGAAAAGGCCTACTAATGGCGCACCTAATTTGGCCATTAATGGCGCATTAGTGGTGCGCCATTAGTGCCACGCCATTAGTATAGTTTACTAATGGCGCACCACCGTGCGCCTATTAGTACTGGTACTAATGGCGCACAACGGATGCGCCTATTAGTATATACAAAGGCGCCATTAGTATGTTTCCTGTGGGGCCATGTATACCAGTAGCAGTATACTAATGGCGCACAACAGCAAGATGCGCCATTAGTAATCTGCGGATACTAATGGCGAACGCTTAATGATGCGCCTATTAGTATTCTTTGGATACTAATGGCTTAATCGATGTGATGCGCCATTAGTATGAATATTAGGTTTTTTTATTTTTTTATTTTCTGTTTTTGCACAGGTTACAAAATGTATAATTGGACAAAATATAGACAGCACACAACAACAAATAGATTCATCGAATACAATAGAAGATTAGTCTCTGAATACAATTCATCATATTAGTCTCCTAATACAATTCATCATATTAGTCTCCGAATTGAAAAGACCGAACAAAGATAGAACATTATATTACAAGTCTCAAGACCGCGAGTAGCGTAGTTTGTCTTCACATTACAAGTCGATATCGATCATCTAAACTACCATCACATAGAAGAGAGCTGCGGTCAACACGATGAGCATCATCATGATGAAACTCTCCTTCATCCGGTTCCTCCAACGCTTCCTCCTCTCCGCTAGATAGCGGCATATTCAGATTCGGCTCGCTCTAGTGGTGTACCTTTGTAATCTGTACGCTAATCGGTGAACCTGTCTCCGACACTCCTCCCGCCGTCAGAGACCGAACCTTACCCTTGTACACCTAAATACGACGGCATCGCTATGCAC